>CCAG010021846.1:0-26289 GCA_001077435.1 Glossina morsitans morsitans | reverse complement strand
AAGTTGAAACATCATTTGTCGTTTGTTTTTACGTTATTTTCTTTTTCCTTGTGTCCTGCTGCTTTTATCAGCTTAGTTTACTTTGTCGTCCCTTTCAAAACATCTCCCTTGTTGTGTGGGATAGTAAAGAGGAAGATTGCCATTCTTATAATTAAACGTACGATTGATTTCAACTAAAATTTAAAAATAAATCTTGATATCAAGAAGTGGTTGCTTTAAGTGCGTGTGTACTACTACATACAAATTAAGTAAATTGTATTACATAAATATTCCTATACTAAAGGGTATATCAGTTGACGTTAACCGTTCTCACCACGAAACAGCCGAATGTGATGTTTTCACTACATTTAGTACCAAAGTCTAATAACGACACGCGATACGCTTACCCTTTGCACATCGCACATTTTAATGCGGTCAGCATATTTACGATATACTTCTGTCAAATAAATAGTGTGTAGTACGCTACAATTGGCTTCCTCTTTGTTTACGGTTTTGCCAAACATGTCTCCGTTTTCTCAGTTACGGTAGCATAATAGTACTTATTTTTTCGGCTCGCTAAGCAACCTCGGTATATATTACGATAACTTTTTCTCTTCAAAATTCAATTTTGCCTGACTTTCTTCCAGTATGGAATGGTTATTTACACAGTGTCCGGTCAAAACACAAAAAGAATCTGTTCACTTCATTTCTTGCTGGCCTAGTGAGCGATACTGTCACGTGGAATATGCTGGTACTATCGACAGTCTTAGATCCAATGAAAGGGTTACCTAGGTCCTATTCAGATTGCATCATGCGGGACATATACGCTTTTGGTAACGAACTCATGCTACTGCCTGCGAAATTTGAGAATATTTAAAACTATGTTGAGTCTTATCACGTAGTTTGTGGTCCTTGCCTTCCTTTCCGCCAACGATGGACCTTGTGGACCTTTCATCCTCAACCCGATGAAAGCATCGAGCGCTCTATCCTTTCTGAACTAATATTTTCTCTATAGCTAACATATTATAGTTGATAACACTAATAGACCGAGTATTTTTCATTTCAGTTATGCTGTTGCGGCCAGAGCATCTCTTCCTATTGGTCACATTGAAGACAAATTACAAAAAATATAAGCAAAAATATTATATCCTACTCCTCCCTCCCTAGTTGTTTAAATGCCTCCCGACAACACAAAAGTGCACAAACCAATAGAATGACTCCCCCTATTTTTCCTCCAACTCAAACTTCTTCATCCTCCATTCCTAATATTTCTACTTCGAATAGTGTTTTACTTGTCGGCAACACTGTCTCGAAAAGCAATATTTATGCTAAAGCTGACATCGAACGCCTTATGTGATAATAGAAAAGCTATCTTGGTGTAAAAGTCCCATTTATTAATCCAAACCGTATCAGTGTTTTCAAATCCTTGGGCTTTTAATTACTATATCAGTCCTATTCATTTGATTTTCGAGACGTCGAATTTGCTGCCACTCGCGTGAAAATTTGTAATAAACTTTCATATTTAAACTCCTACTTTTCTACTAATACAGAACATCGTTGCCTTATTTATAACATGGTGGAACGTCAAACCATACTGGTATGGTTGTATTTATGTGGGGCAGGATGTATGGTCTCCATTGCAACATCTAATAAAATTGTTGTGTTTTTAATGAAATACTTGATCGCAGCCATTCCCATCATGCTACTAACCGTAATGATAGATTCATAGATATTTGCTTTGTTAATTTGCATCAAATAGTTACAAATCTTCGTCCATTTTTTAGTTGACCTGAGGATTCCTTTATCCTTTCATTGCAAGTAGTATGGTCCGTTGAATCATTGTGTCATGCTAAAAAAATATTGTTTTAGCTTTTTGTGTCGAAAAATTGCTTGCTTATTTCACTTTAGAAATGTGGAACCAGACAACTGCTCGAGAAGTATGGAAGCATTACTTAGTTGAGTGTTTTACCTAATAACATGGTGATTATCAGCAAAAGGGGAGGGAAGGCAAACAAACAGGGAGGTGGTGGGCGCATCTAGTCGGTGTGTGCCCAACTGATAAGTGTTATGCCTGCCTCTACCGACTGAGCACTCTCTATAGCCACGACCAAAGAGGACCCTGCCGAACTTGAGATTTGAACCCGCGAACACTGACTTCGCAGTCGCGGTTCTCACCTACTCGTCCACTAAGGTGACTTTTTCGATACGCCATCTTATAAAGTGGTGTTGTCACGAAGAAAATAAAGTTGTGTTTATTCATTGTTTTAGAGTTTATTCGAAGACTACATTTTAATATGCATACTCAGTGCTAGATTTTATGAAACAATGGTCGTAGGAATCCGACGACCTTCTTGGTTTTATACTTAAGCAGTCCTTTACTTTGAGATTGTAGATTTGATATGTAGATTCTGAAGAATCTGGTCAATGGCAATTCATACTTTTTGGTCTTAGGAATTTATCTTTACTTCATCATTCATATAGATTGCTTTTGTTAGCGCTGCCGTTACTGGAGAAACGCAGATTTATCCATGGTCTTTCCTTCTTAGTCAAGTTAATAAGTATTACGTGAGTATTAGGTGAGAGAAACTTCAATGCTCCTAACCGTTTTCCTCGAAAGTTTTGTTTCATAAAACTCAACCCACTCAGATATACTTACGTAGTTTTCAAGCTGTTTAGGATCTTTTTCAAAAATGTGAATTCTTTCAAATCAACTGTCCTTCATTTCGTTCAAACATTTCTCGAGTAGTCGTAAGCCATCAAATTCTTAATTGATCCCCTGCCTTATTAATTGTTTGCTTTCTTTATGTTGAGATGAGAACGCAAAAGTTCTCTTTCTTAAGCAGAACGCGAGAATTTTGGAATTCTAACCCTCGTATTTTTACTTTTTGATTTTTCATTTTTCGTCAACCTTTTGTGAAGCAAGATGTACATGGCAGTAGTAGTGAAATTGATATTTCGTTTAGTAAAATTTGAAGAGATGAATAGATAATTTCGTATGATAAAAAGAAAGACGACAGAACATTGATTGGACAAAATTATAAATGCAAAGAAAAGTGGATTACCATTTACTTTATCAATAAGTTACAACCAGTCTTCATTCAAACATTGCTGGACCTCCAAACTGGATTATTATGGCAAAATCTCCTGGTGACAACTATTGTCTCAGTGGTAAAATGATTGATACAAAAGTTCAAATACCTTTCTATCTTTGCAATAACCAAGGTATTTAGTTGAAAGCTTTGGCACAGGAAGACATAATTTTAAAGTGCGTTAAAGCCCAGTACATAACATACGCATATCATTGTTGCAGAGTTACATAGATCTTGATTTTACACATTCTTCTATATATGAGAAATTAAGAAAAGCAGGACATAATCCCTAAAATCCCATGTGCATTCCTTTGCTCTAGCTTATTTATACCTTCTATGCCATTTATATGCGAAAGTGTTAGCGTAGGGAGCACAGAGTTCTGACTCTCACTTCTAATAATTATTAATACTCTTTGGCAATTAGTTTGAGACGACATCAGCTAAATAAATGAGAAAATCAATAGTGATGTTTTTATATATGCATATCACGCTCCGAAGAGTTCTATGACATCACTCTTTAGAATATTAAAAATATGTTAAGCTCTCATTGAAATATTTCATTTTCTTTCATTTTTCCTTCCTGCAAGCGGAATTATGTACTCTTTTCCTTTGCTTTCAAAATGAAATCAATTAAATAAACATTTTAATTAGTTTCTGGATGAATAATGAAACTCACCAATTCCATGATTACTGTATTTTTAGTTAATTTAACACCAAAGCGTTTTGTTTTTGTTGATGGTTTTTGGGTGAAGTTGTTATCAGATCATATCGTGTGTCAAAATGTAAGAGGCTATACAGTTTGATTTCAAAGATATAGTGCCTCACGTTTGTTGTCTCTCGCGTATAAATTATGGATAAGAGATGCACTTTGTCGTCATTATTCCACAAATCGATGCTTGGAAAATACTTTTGTTCGTTTAGCGCTTATCTTTCCAAAGTGCTTACACTTTTTATTGCTCTTTCCATTGTCTCTAATATTATTCGTCGTTTATAACGTCGAAAAAACGAGTTAGTGAAGTAGAGAGCTTTAAGCGTAAAGTCCAGTTGACTATGGACTTCATATTATATTTTGATACAGTTGTAGCAACCGAGCGCAGCCTATACTTTAGATATTTAACATCAACAAATGGGATAATTATTTGACCCTTTTACGATTTCTCATAAAAACTTGTTAGTCGTTTTTGATGAAAGTAAGAGCGGGATCCCACTTACAGAGATGGAAAGTCATTACTTTGATACCTATAGACCTATTTAGAATGTGCCACGCATATTATTCAAGAGTTGGACAAACGTAAGACGCGAGTAACACTTACAGAACAGTCTAGATCTTCAATGGCGCCCAATAATTTTCTATTTCCATACGATACTGAAATTTTCAAAGGAGGTTACAAAACATGGCTTACATTTCGGGATATGTTTATGTTTTAAAAACTTTGCTGACTTTAACAGCTGTTGGAAAAGCATCTGGCCCATCCATCAAAGCTTTACAACGAATCATTAATGACAGCATTACGCAATTAACTCTATTGAAAATTGATACAAAACAGCTGTAATGTTTCATTTGTTTATCTATGCTCCACTTGTTTACCTGAAAAGTCTCTCAATCTTTGGGAACGAAACCCAAACCGAGGTATAGAATTACCCACATGGAAAGAAACGGACGACTTTCTTGCCACTGGATGTCAAACTTTAGAATCGGTTGTCTATATCCGATATACTACTAACCACACATCTCTAAATGCGAAATCGCATTGATTTATACAACCCAATAAAAAATCCCAAACGAAAATATTAAACGCCTGCCCGGCTAAAGTGACAGCTTCGGCGGATAACAAATGCATTATGTGCCAACAAGTTCATCCTTTAAGGTGATGTCGGACTTTGTTTAGGATGACTCTGGAAGAATGTATTGCTACCGTAAAGCGACATGGGCGTTGTTTAAACTGTTTAGTCAGTTCTTACGAAGTAAAAAATTGCTACAGCTGGTAACTGGTTACGTAAAATACGTTGAAATAGTAATTAGTGAGAGCATGGTTATGTCCGCCATGTCAGATGTAACGCCCGAAGCTTAAATATCTTGATAGTCCGGTAGTCCGGTTTTGGCTAGCCGGGATTGTATGGTTGATCCAAAGGCAAGAGCGATTATATTCTACTATATTGCGCAAAGTAATGCTAAAGGCTTTGTAGTCTAACTTTAAGCTCCACGGGGGTCAGGAGCCCGTTCACAATGGAATTTGAATAGACGCACCATTAAAGTACGCTGGAAGGTGCATTATATAATATGGAAGGTGCAACCGGATACGGGTGACCACCCAGATTACAAATGAAATGATGTAAAAGGGATTTGACGGAAGGCTTTTTAACCCTTTTTGCCTAAAATTTGAATAAACGCATCATTAAAGTACGCTGGAAAGTGCATAGATATAACATTGATTTACTGCAACTCGTTTGTGGAAACCTAGGTGGAAGCATAACAAACCCCTTTTGAACGCAGCAGTCAATCAATCGGTGAGCCCTGACTGCTTGGGGCCCTTCGGGAAGTATTCGTGGTGGCTGTGGTTGCCCCAAAGTTTCGTGCGGAGCTATCTAAGAGGTGCTTAGATAGGCCTCGACGTAAACCACTAAACGAGAATTTTGCCCATACCCATTTTCTATTGCGGGACCTTAGGATAGCGTAGCCCCCTTCAAAGGGGATTGTCTCTCTCCCTGAGAGGTTCTCAATCGACTAAATTGATTCCCAATGGTTGTAGGCAAACCGTTTGATTAAGGCACATGCCAGGTTCAGACGTACACACACAGATATAGATCTGTATCAAAGACATCTGTATGTTACAAATGTTTTGAAAAAAAAATTAAATTATGACACACTATAAAATTGGGTAGACGTGACTATTTTTTTCCATTTTTGTAGAAGTACGATAGAATCGACCGTTGAATCGCACGCTCAAATTTTTGTAAATTTATGTGCTGTAGTTTATGGATAATGACTACTATGGATAATGAATACTAAACTGTGTGCAAGTACTTTTAGTATTTCAAAATTTGAAGCCGATAGCTTTATTTTGTCGGCGAGGAGAATGTTTACAACGGACGTTGGACAGACAGCCAGGCGGACAAACGGAAATGCTTAAATCGATTCAGAATTTAATGCTGACCAAGAATATGTACACATTGTGGGGACTTTGGAGCTCTCTTTGCAAACGTTTTAACACAATGTATTTACACCTTATCTTTCGGCAATGGGTATAAATATAAAATATCTCTCAATGGGCAAGGAAGATTTTGAAGAAGATATTAATAAAATTACTGATCATTAAAAGATATCACAATGAAGTTGAAGTCCGTCAATTGAGTATTGACGGGGTCGGCTTTCCCAGTTAGAAAACTATGGTTTCGAGAGAAATGCGATTAAGGTTTTGAATAGTAATTCTAGTATTGTTTCAAGTAGTAACTTCATTCGCAAGGTCGAATTTTGAGCAACGTAAAGAATTCGACTTCATATAAAGTCCTTCGCAAGTCATTGTATTTAATATTTACGGCATCGTTTAAAACGATAAATTTATGCAAAGAAAAATTAAAAGAGATATCGTTACCTTTTAATATAACCTTCCAATAAGTGGTGTTGCAAAGTATAAAAATAATAAAAACGAAATGATATCGCACTGTATATGATAATAATGGTTAAGCATTTAGGTACTCCATGATGCCTCAAAGTTTGTTCCAAAAATTTCATGAAAACACACTGTCTTGGTTGCTAGGATGTTCAGTATAAGTGTTAAGTAAGAAACTGGCCGCAGTTAGTTAATCGCACATTTTACGCCTTACTCAAGTAGATCAAGTGCAGGTTATCCTTCCACTGTTTTTTTTTTTTCTTTATATCTTATTCGCGTTTAGATAAAAAAGGTCTTTTATTTTCCCTCTTAACGAACTGTAAGTTCCATTCATTCATTTGACTTGTTTAGATTTTTTCTATTTTGCTTTTCACAATTTTAATTAGGTTATTTATGATTTCGTTGGAAAATATCTGCGCTGCTTAAATTTGTATACTTGAGTTTGTGAGTCTTTTTAGTCTGCGCTTTGCACGATTCGTAAATAAGTGCAGAGTAAAGTACTCGAAATAAAAGAAACTATAAACAAAGGTCTACTGAAAGGCGCTGCAGCGTGCATGTTTACTTTTTGCGTGTTCATTGAATTCTAACTTAAAGCAAAAACACACACATATATATATATATGTATATATATATGCTGTACGTGTATATATCGCGCAGTCATATATGTAGATATGCGGCAATTATTTGTTCTGTCGCAGCACGAGTCCATGATGCATTTATTATACTATTGTTTTTGCTAATTACACTACAAAACTCTTGAAAAAGTTTAGAGGTAACGAGCAAGCAAGTGAGTTCTGTCTATCGCGTATACACTTTAAATAAACTGCTAGAGAAACTTTTTACATTAGCTCGTGTTGCTGTCTTGTTAACGTGTTAAATATATATATATATATATATAAATACCCATATATATAAATACACATATACATACAGAAAATATAAAATATAATGTACACATATACACACTGACTCACTCATAGGTTTATATATACATATACTTCTATATATATAGTAGTGTGATTGCACACACGAAACATACCTAATAACATCTTAGTATAATGTTGTGAAATTATATCGCATACTATAGACCGCACACCAGACGACAGGCGTACATATTATACGAGCGCTTATTCACACAAACAATCTTCGAGTGTACAGATATAAACACTTAATTAAAAATTTTTATTTACTTCTTATATGTGTTTGCTGTTCAAGCAAATCATATATACTTGTAAGTATGCCTGTGCGTTCATAAGCGCCTGTGTTTGCGAGTTCATGTTTATATCTTCCTCTCTACTCAGTAATGAGTTCTTAACGGCAAGCGTTTACATGTAAGTTGTATATTATTATTGTTGCATTGTGTGCTTTATAAGTGTGTGTGTGTGTGTGTGTGTGTGTACACATACTTTTATCTGTCTGTAGTAAAAGTACGCAGGACTTATACAACAACAAAATGTAAACCACACGGCTGGATGACTGCCTTGTAGTCAACTACGACTTAAACTATGTAGTATACGTTTAACCATTTATAAGTTACTCTACCAAAAGCTTTTTCCAGTCTTTATATTTGTCGCAAATTCTCTGCATTTCTTGACGAACAAATAAAAGAAAAAAACCATAGGCATACACACACATACAACTGTTTGTTCCTCATGTTTGCTGCTTCTCATATCTTTCATTCATTTTGCTTGCTATCTACTTTACGTGCTTACATAGTCACTTATGTTTATACACAATCTCTGGATACAGATAACGTTAAATTTTATGTTGCGCTTCTTTTGGAAAAGGAAAAGAGGGCTTTTATCTCTTTAGCGCTGCTGTTAGTTTTCCCTTTTTTTGTTTTTGGTTTTGTTCTTCTCCACCGTAATACGAGAGGGCACAGGTGTGAATGTTCACATTCACCTCTTGAACTGTGCGTCTATTTACACTGTATCTCATTCATTTACGTGTAAATGATGTCATGTCACTTCCATTTCAATAGATGAATAAGAATATAAATGAAACTGTGTCAAAATCATTTAATTCAATTTATAATGTTCAAGTAGATGTGCGCACAAATGTTTACCGCATCATCTGTATGAAGTTGATTGAAGTATTACAAGATTTGCATGCCGAAACGAAAAATATTGAAATAATAAGAGTTTCATTAAAGCTGCATTTATTCATCCATTAATATACAAAATGATTAAATTATGTTCGCATACTCCTCAAGAACGACTTACTTTAAAAATTCTCTTTAAGAGATCAGTTAGCTTCAAACACTGGACAATCCCAAAAAGATGTTTTAACATCGAAATTTAATCCTTAGAAAGCGCAGAGAGAGGAATAGGTTTGCTATTTGGGTAACCTGGGTATGACATAATAGGAAAATTAGTGCGTTCGTTTTTTTAAAGATCGTTAAAGAAAATTAACGTCAAAAGTTCGCAAAAGCAGCTTCGTTGGGTATTGAAAATTTATATTGGTACTGGGCCTTCATCGCATCCCCAAACGTGGATCTCTCTGCTGAATCTTTAATGAAGTCCCTGGATTGACTTGAATCGATGTACAATTTTTTGTATTCAAAATATGCAGAAAACTCTCGCCAATGCTTTATCTTTTATGTAATTTTTACATGCTTGAGCGTAAAGAAGCTAAGTTAGCTAAGTTAGCTAAGTTAAACTTGTTAAAACTTAAGGTTACTTGATATGATAATTATTATACATATGTAGTAAAAAAAATGTCATATGCTATAAGTTCGTAAATAAGATTTAGAACAGAAAGTGATTCGGTCGTAACTACTTGTCGTATCAGCCGAAAATGTTGAAGTTTCAAAGAGATGGTGAGCATTTTAAAATTCTTTCCCTCCTTTGCATGGTCGCCGTCCACACAAATTCAGGGACTTTTCTTTGTTTACTTTAAGTGACTTCGGTTCAGATAGTGTACGGAAATCCAATGTATTGACTATTATTTGTGTGTTTGCCGTATATGTTGCTCGAGCGCGTGTGAAATTGGAAAGTTGTTGCCGTTCGAATCTGCCTGCCTTTCTGCCTCAATTGCTACCGAGTTTTGCGTCGCATTAATACGAGGACATACTCTCCTCCGCGGTCGTTCTCTCTTTTCCTTAATTCTTGTCAATTTATTTTTGATTTCGACAACAACAATCGCAATAAACTTCATCACTAGAGCCTTCGGATGAATTCCATGAGGCGAGAAGCGTACATTATTTGACCGTAAACATAAGTGGATGCAGACTTAGGTTTAGTCTCTTCTGCGGCGCAATTACAGTTACGTAATAGCAATCCATACTCATAAAAGTTGACAAAATTTTATTAACGAATCTTTGACTTTAACATTTCGTAAAAATACGCTCTCCCGAGCGTATATTGCGCTGTTTGCGCTGGTTGTGTGGGAATGAAAGGGTGGAATAATAGTACGTATTAGTTTTAAATCGTGTTTGTTAATTCTCCAAATATATTTTTTTTTTTTTTGGAATTCTAAGGCTAACGGCTTACCCGGTTGAACGTGCGGTATGAATAAGTTACAGCAGCAAACCACTTCTTTGTTTGACAAACGGGTTTGTAGAAATCTATATCACGATATCTACTGTTTCGATGAGAGATGATAATGTTTGCTTTGCTGTGGCTATTTATAAGCAACGACTTCCCTCTGAAAACTTATTATAATGCCTAGAACGAAGTACGTCTTGAACCCGCTAGAAATGAATCAGAACCACTTGCGTTCTTATCTGCACTGAAAATTCGTTCCTTTTTCTTCCTAACGCTATTGTGATTATTGTGCCAAGGTTTATACTGCATGATTAATAAAGTTGAAGAGCCTATGTGTAACAAACCATGTCGACGATGTAATCAGTCTGTTCTTCTTCAGAATAATTCGTACGTGCCCGCACTCATCTGCTTAATCATCGACATTTCTACGACTTTCTTACATCTCTGTTTCCTATCTTCTGTAAAATTGCATCTTTCTCAAGTAAAGAATATCACTACGGAAATGCTACTACAACAATGTTGTCTCAAAGAGAGTCTCTCGTGCGTCAATTATTGAATTTAATGAAAGGGGAAATGAATTTCTTAATTTTGCTTTTGAATTATTAATTACTTAGTTAACAGAGAAAATATATTTTATTGTTATGAATGCCAAACAAGCAAGCATGAAAGTATATTAATTATGCCCTTTCGTTTGCAATTCTTGAAAATATGTATTAGAGATTATCAAGAGTTGTGATATGTTTAGACAGGACGTTATTTAATCTGACCGTTCATCATCGTACCTTCTCTTATTCTGCTTGTGGTCCTGTTCATTCCGGCCATGTTTTCTCCTGCTTTACGATATGTCTTCCTGTTTGTCGTGCTTTTTATAGTCCTCTGTGTATTGCTATACGTAATTCCGCTCTTCGGTCTGTCCTCCTCCTCTTCATTAACTTCCTAAACGCACTGGAAAAGTACGTTTTCATCAATCTATCCATCGGTCTTTTGATCCTAAGTCGCCTTTTAGACCCATCACACAGTTTGCCGCCTTGTACATCATCGTGCTCGTCTCTTTGTCAAAGAGCCCAGCTATCTCTTCTCAATCTCTAACTGTGTTGTCACGTTCGTTGTTCCTTTACTCCCTTTCTTTGTTTCGATCCCTTTGCCAGTTGCCTCGTTTTTTATGCCGCTGGATTCACTTCCTTTCTTACATACGTCTGTCAGCTTCAGGGGAACTTCCAAGTTGACAGTTTTATTGCTGCTGCCGTCTAAACCTACAAATCATTAAAGAGTGAAATGATTTTGAAATTAAAAATTTTAAAAATTAAACCAAGGGCTTCGCCAACAATTTGTAAAGAATAGCACCTTACAATTTTCTTGTGTACTGGTTTAAGATAGTGAGTATTGAAAACGACCGTAGCTGCCTCATTTGTGTGTTTTATGTTTCTTTTTGTAATAAAGCAAAAACATAAGCATTTTATGTCAAAGGCAACGAAAGCAGAGGATGTCAGTGTCTGTGTGGTGTTAAATTTAAATTCCAGGAATCTTGCAATACACGTTTCTTTGCAACTTATACGTATTTTCTGGTAATACTTACTATGGTATGGTAAACGTATATAAAATAATAATAATATTGTCTACGCAATCATACGCACACACACACGTATAAACATTTAAAACATAAATCATTTTAACTTTTGTTAACTAAGTTAAGCATGGAAGAGCTTGAGCATAAGTTTTCAAGAAATAAACGTTGAACGCGAGTACAATCCGACAGGACTTGCAAACATAAATTATCTTTTACTTTGCACATAAACACGTATTCATTCTGTATGTGTAAGTCTTTATGCAACGGAAGTTAACGATTACGGTATAACGACTTTTACATGAACGAATGAGAGTTTTTTTGCATAAGTATATGTATGTACATGTGCGTTTGTGTGGGTCGACATTATGTTATGTAAAACGGTTTAAAATGGCCTAGAAAAACAATACCATTTTAATTAAAAAGCCAACACAAACAAGTGCTGACAACAAGGACTAGACAAAACCCTTACTGTATACCGCCGAGCTGAACAAACGTCCAACGCACACTCTTTCAACTATATTGTTTAAATGTTTGTGACTTTTACTAAAAAGAAATTCATATAATATTTTACGAAATTTTATGCTAAGAAAACATTTTCATTATTCTTTAAAACAAAAAAGGGAAAAATAGATCGGCAAAAAACAAGAATAAGAATATGAGCAAAATATTGTATACCTGGATTAAGTCGAATCTTTGAATTTCATTTAATTTACGTAAACTATATACAAGAAATTAAATACGCACGATATTGGAACCCAAACATTCTATAGCATTACAACAGGAATCCCATTCTCAATACTATATGATATACACATATATTGAATTACGCGGTATATGTTGTGCGAGCGATGCCATACGATATTAAATATTGCTATACGTAAGCCGTTCAACAACGACGTTCAAATAGAAATCGACATTTAATGCTCAAACTATCGCTTTCTATGAAAAAGCAAATTTATTTGGTTTTCGCCCTTAATTTAACGAGAACGAGAAGTTAAAGAGAAAATTTGGATAACCTAATTGGGCCAATCCGTCAGTTGAACAGACGACGGAATTAGCCTCGGGGACGAAGTTAGTTCTTGACATGGGCGAAATGATTTGGCAAACATAAGATTCTATGTGTGTGGGTGTAGATTGGTAGAGAGAGAGAGAGAGAGAGAGAGAGAGAGAGAGAGAGAGAGAGAGAGAGAGAAATGAACGCGATTTACAAAACGAAAAGCGTCTGCCACTCTACAATTCTGTTAGAAGAAATTTTAACTATTTTCTGATGGAGAATCATTTCACAGAAAATAAGTTAATGACAATAACCGGACAGAGTGACATCCAAATTTACAAAAAGGAATAAAAAAAAGTTGGCATTAGGGCTGAGTTTTTCACGAAATGCGTGTCCCATTTGCTTTGTTTCGCACTAACCCTGCGTCTTCTCCAATAATTAGCACTTTCATCGGCTTTGCTATGAGAAGACTTTAAACGGGTTTGCGATTTATTAAAGTTTCGTTTGGATCTGATGTGTACTGATATAATGAGTTCAATATAATACCAAACCCAACGGCAAGAAAAACAAAAACAACATAAACACATGTTCCGAGCACAAGCTGTTTGTTTTATGTGCCATTTACCATAATTGCGGTTTTATAGGCCGCTACCAAAGGGCATATTGTAAGTAAACTTGAAATGAGAGCATAATAATTTTTGGTAGAAAATGCTAAAAACAGTAAATATACGGGGACATGAACACACAGAAAGATGGTAAACAAAAAAACAAAACAGAAAACTATTCGTAACCTTTATGTGTGATCCACAATGTTCTAACATTTATATCAACATTAATTTAAGTGAAATTTAAACCAGCGCAGAAATATATGAAACTTGCCTTGAATCTAGCAAAATATCAAACTTCCGTTTTGTTAAAAATTCAGTGTCAGTTTCCGGGAGAGGTTTTAGTTACGTTGTGCATATCCGTAATAACATTAGCACACGTATTGTTACTGGTTGGCCTATTTTGATTCATTCCTGCACTTTCATATGATATAATATGGTATAGTAATCATGAACTCGTGAAATTTTTGCTCGCACTTAGAAATGTAGCAAAAGTTACTCCTGCAAACTAAACAAATAAATAAATTCAGGGAGCTTCATATACAGTAGCAGTATAAAGCAGAGAATACCTTTAAAATAGTTGAAAATTGTTTTTGTGGAAAATTATATGTATGTGTGCATATAATGTAAGCTAAATGAAAATAGTGAGATTTGCTATGGCATTTATAAATTGTTGCCCCAACAGTTCGTTCACAGTAAGCGATCGAGCGAGTTTTAAATGAGAAATCTATTAACGCAGAAAAGCATTGGCATTAGGTTCTGTTAAAATAGATCTTACATGTGTTGGTGTTAATTAAAAATCTCACAATTGGTGATTTTTCTTTCTTGTCCCTCAGAAAGTTGTTAGTCACTCCGTCTAAACTTGAAATCATTTCCTCGACCTATTTTTACAAAAATCGCCGCTTAATATAAAAGTGCAAAAAAGAACTTGACTCTAATGTACTTTTATCTTCATATAAATTTTTGAGAGCAGTTTCTGGTTTTAAAATTAAACGGCGCATTTCAGAAGTTTTGGATTAAAATGTTCAGAGAACAAAAGTACTGAAAGACTCATAAAATCATAAACATGACTTGCGAAGGCAATCAATAAGAGAAATTGCAAAAAGTACTTGAAAACTAGTTGCTAGTAATTGATAAATGTTCGACTTTTCACTTTCACGTCACTTTTTTCCTAGCAACTGTTCAAGTTCACTGCCGTGATATTTTCGTAAAACGTTGAGTGTCATGTGCAAATGATGTATGAATGACATATAAAACCCTTTCTTCTGAAAGCACAGGCTAGAACAGCCAATAGTGGATTAAACATATTGAACCCTAACGGCAATCCTCCTTGTAAGATAGAAACTGTGCTAGTTTGGATTTCGAAGAGCTTAGGCTAATGTTAGGGTCAGTGTATTATTTTGCTTATTCTCGTGAATTTGCTTTGCATAAGCAAGCCAGAGGTTCCTTCAGAGAAGAACAAGAAATTAACAAGATTCCAAAGTCGCTGGGTGGTCGCTCGGTCGTCACTTGATTTGATTTTAAATTTGTATCGATGTCTGCCTGTATCTGTACGAAGATCGCTCTACCATTGCTTCTTATCTAAGCCGTGGTAGAAGGCAATTTCAACATTGACACTAAGCTTTTCTCTACTTTATTTATTTCCCTTGTTTCGGTCTAATTAAAATGTTAAATTCATGCAATTTTGAACTTCAGCTACCGGTCGCATTAAAATAATCCATGTGCCAATAAGTTTTTACATGACAAAACGTATCAAATGCTCTGTCATGGTGGGTATTCTTCTCAAATGAAAGTATTATCTTTAAGCTCTTCAATGTGTATAAAAGGTAATATTTTCGCCCTTGCCCTATAAGATCTTTTTGATTCTATTTAAACAAAAAAAAAATCTTCCAGAACCATGTCGGCTCCGAGGTAAAGCGCTCACGATGCAATATCCAAAACGCAAAAAGCAATGTCGTAGGCTTTAGCAAACCATTAGGCATTAACATTAACGTAAAGACCATTATCCTTGTCACCCTTATTTCAGAGATCTACTAAACCCAAAGAGACCACCATAGGCGAACGCCGCTAACAGCACTTGATGAAATAAAGTCAATCACCAGAGGGTAAAATAAGTTTAAAATGTGGCAGTGTCTTTCAGCATGATAACGGTAACATACTGCAAAATCCATCGGAGGAGCTACATCCGCAAAAGTGCTCAAGAACTTAATCATCCATCTGATAGGGGATACAATTAATCTTTGCTTAAAGCCTTATTAAATAATGGAATTATTCATCGGATACTTAGACACCGAAATATTAAAATAAATACATCAAATGAAGACTAGTATTCTAATTAAGTAATAAATTTGCTAATATTCTCAAGCTTTTTCTCTTAGAAGTTGTGTGAAACCAGAGCATTGCTGTCGTCCCTGAATAATGTTGTTTGCATTTGACATAAGCCTAGGAAAGCTTCTGTATTAGTTATGTTTATATGGCACTTGAGACAGAGACGGAGATTATAGAACGATTCAATGTAAAGACATGTGTGTGCGTGTAGACCTATTGAATTATAACACCTAGGCAGTCACAAAGGATTTTAAACTTAAATAACTAATAGAAATATTCCGGTAAAATTAGATATAAATTTATTAGAAATGCACGTGAGTATGTGCGCGTCTGTGGGTTGGCGCCTAAGTAGGTGTTTGCTTGTGTTTGTGTGGATGAATGTGCATTCATAATAAACAAACAAGCATATGATAATTACATTTCCATTACGGAAGACAATCTTCTTTCTATACAATTAAATTATTGCGAAATAATGCAAAGAAAACTCAGATAACAAGAACTGGCTGGTATTGTACGCTAACGCATACTCATGTAAAGGAATGCATTAATTGAACACCTGACTCAATTCCAGCATTCGGACTTCACTAATAAATTTATATAAAAGAGAATGTATCTGAAAATACAGACCAATTTGAAGTAAGGCTGCATAAACTATTTTATGTTCTGCTGCTTGTAATATCTGATATAATCATAAGTCTGAATAATTAATTAACTGATTTGATTTATTTATGCAAAGACATTATTTAACTTCCCAAACGAGTAAAACATTATTTATTTAATACAGTTATTATACTACAACAAATATCAAGCAAATCCGTTGCAGTATTAGTAAATGCTGCTCGGAATATGTGAGGACCCCACAGAAGAGAATATAATCTATTAAGATGACCGAATTAAAGCAACATTCATAGGCTGGATTATCCCGTGTCGTTATGAATGCATTAATGATGTAACCGAATACTGTTCCTATTCTACGCAAAAACCCAGTCGTTAACACATTTGCAAGGAAATAAATGAAATATTCCTTAAATAACTGCTAAATACTGCTGATGACCCTGATGTTGATGCTACGGGTAACAGGCGATAATAAATTTATACACACTTTACAACGAGGACGTTAATGTAAGTATGTCTGCTCTTTGTGTCCATATAACTTTGATAAGTGTTGTCTACACATTGCATGATGCTGCGTTTTTAACTTCAGCATAGCGTAGTTAATAAATTGTGTGCACAAAGAGTTATTGTGGTTTACTATAACGTCCAGCTAGTTCCATTAAGAATGTTGCTCTTAATGCTTAAAGTTTGTTTAAATATTGCTCTGCAAATTATGACCATGTCGTTCCACTCACATACTATCTACGTTGCTTAGGGGTAATGTTATCTATCATAAGCCACATTGATTATGTTTGTATTGATATTTAAATCTTTACATATCGTAGTGAAACTCTTAAAACTGAAATCGCAATAAATAGACATCATAATAGACCAACACTTGTGTCTACATAGTAAAAACTGTTTGATATATGATACGTATTGAGCTATGTTTGCCATTCCTCGTCAAGTTGATCTTTCCGCTAAGCGATTCGTTTTTTCTTTGACTTATAGTTATAATCGAAACCTTCAGTGGTAGCGTGGGTGAGTTAATAAACTATCTTTAGATTTTTTAATATACCACAAAAACACATCTTACATAGCAGCGCATAAATGAAGTTTCTTGAAAGCAAGAATTCAACACAAAAATAGCGCGTAAGAAACATGTTTCCTTTCTATAATCAATGTGCAGTCGATGCAAATATTATTGTCATTCGATATATGTTCATTAGAATGGGAAAATAAGCAGTTGAAAGCAGATAAAAGAGGAGAGGGACGAGGGGAACGAATTAAAAAAGAACGGGAGAACGTGAGAGAAAGGAAAAGAAATGGGAGGAGAGAGAAAGAGAAGAAAGGAGAAGAAAGGAAAAAGAAGGTGGACAGAGAAAAGAAGAATAAGCAATGAAGAAAAAACGAAGAAAGAGTGACGTGGTGGATGAGTTAAAGAGCTTGAAGACCTTGGTTAGCAGAGGAGAAAAGCTAGAAAAATAGGAAAAAAAGGCAAGACATAGGTTAGCAAAACGGAAAAACGAAGAAAAGATATGAAAACACAGGAAGTGACAAACGAGCAAGCAAGCGTGCGCACTTATCTATACTTTTTTAGACTGGAAGACAATCTGGAAAACAAATCTGTAAGTAAAAAACCACTAGCTCGATTTTCAGCCTTCTGTAGAGTCTTGTGAAGAGTACTTGTATTATAATGGGTCGTATTGCGATTTTTTTTCGCGGTTTCGCGCTTCTTTTTGCAGTCTGCTTTTTTCAAATGATTCCAAGCTATTATGCTGTTGATGTTTAGTGCCTTCGTTATTTCCTGACAACTTGCGTGCCGGTCTTGTTTCACCATATGCAAAACTTCATCGACTTTTTCAGTGATTGCGAGGAGCATCTTTGTCATCAAGATTTGCAGAACGAAATCGCGCAAACCACCTCTAGGTCCTTCGTTCATTCACGCCATTCTCATCGCACACCTAACAAAATTTTTTGCTTGCAGCGTTTTTATCTTTTTTATAGTAAAAAAGCATGAAATCAATATAACTTTTTAGACGAGCAAAAAGTTATAAAACTATCTTCACAAAAAACTTAAACTGAAATGTCACCTCTTAAGCACATTGTCGATTGAGATAATCAGGTGACTATTACCCGATATATAGGCATCAACACCATCTCTCGGAGAATTTTCAATGCGACCTACTATTTATATATACGTGCGTTAGGGATAACACCAAACCAGAAAACAAAAAAAACATTTTGCGGCCGAAGTATGTAGTAACATTCGAAGTAGGTGGAATAGTGAAACTCGAGAATGTTATCTAACATATTTGTTACGAAAATGCCATAGTTGATGATTTCAGTTATCATGAAAATTAATCGATTTTCTAAGAAACCAAATTCCAAAGAAAGGATAAGTGAAATGCACATTCATAACTTTTTACCTGCTGCATGCTGGCGATTGTCGAAAAGATTAACAATAATTAGGCAGAATATTTACAGAAAAAAAGGGTTAACACAAAACTGTCGCGACGAAACTAATAATTTGCTTGTAAAAGGATATATACGCAGCATATTTGCGAAAGGAAAATTGAGCCGAGTCAAGTGAGTTGAATTGCACTTTTCGGACGGGACCAGAACGAGAATTAGAACGATGTAAATACAAATTTCTGTAAATGATTTGTAAATAGATCTCTTCAGCAGTACGAACTTAATGTAGAAAGAATTTGAATAAAAACGTAAAGCCACAAAATGCAATAGATTTCAGAATTAAAAGAAATTAGTTTTAAAAAATATCTAAAAGCGCAACAAAGGGACCCGTTCTTGCCATCCCCGCGGCAATCTTCTTCATACTTCTCATGGACGAGACGAATAGGTCGGATCCACTGGCACATAAGAATGTACCAGCGCCAAAGTAAACAAAAATGAGTTCCTAATGATGGTAATCGTTTGGAGCAGGAGAAGGAATGGAGATATTTGAATATCGTAGACGGCGGTGTAAAAACTTCATTCCATTAACCAATTGAAAACCTTATTTACTTTTACGTTAACGTTTTTAGTGTTGATTTTCTCTATTGATGTCGATCTTTTTACTTTTAGCTCGCAAACCATACGTTGTTTGTTTATATGTACGCATTTATACATGCTATTTCTTATAAAACAATATAGAAGCGGCGATTCGCATTGCCTTTGCCGCTTTGGATTTATTAACCCGTCTAGGGCAATAAGGCATAACTGTGTTAAGGGCGAGTATTCATGTGGCGCTGTACGACGATATCCGGAAAATGAAACTTTTAGACCATTTATAATTTTGCCGTGTTCAAAATTGGCCATAACAAAAAGAATTGCTATTCTGAGAAACGTGCAGCGGTTTGATCTTTTAAGTGCAGTCGAAGTTTGGAATGTGTTCCGACCAAAGACCAAATAACTTTAAAAATACAAGCATTTTCAACTAGTCTGATATGTAGGGGCTTCATTCAGCTGAAACGGTTTTTTTTTTTCTTGTACATCAATTAGTTTTCGGAAAATTTCTTTCAACATCTTTTTTTGATGTTATTCTAGATTACGGTTATTGTGACTAAAAGTGTTCGTATATTGGCCATTAAATTATACGGCAGTAACAACAATCTGTTAATGTAATCTCAGTCCATTTAATACAACTCTATAGCATTGTGAACACAATTTTGTGTCATAATATTAAATTATCTATCAAAACAGTATAAAATATCAATTTCCGTGCTTCAATTATTATAGACAGTTGTTAATAATAAAAACATATCTATACGTTTGACTTGTGTAGCTTACAACTACGTGTAGCTTACATATAAAAAGTGTGGACATTTGTCTTTGTGTTTGTCCAAATAAACGTGCTCTGGTTTTCCTATGAAGCCACATAGCTTAGATTGCGAACATAACTTTTCAAGCCCTAAAAAATGCATACCGTGATTTAGTTGGCAAGAAAATAATAGAATTTTTTTTTTTGATACAAATTAAAATATAATTTTTCTAAAGAAAGAAAAACAAATAAATATCTAATAAAAGTTAAGTGAAAATTTTGCGCAGCGAAAACTTCTCTTTGACGAAAACGCAGCAATACAAAACAGAAATCAAAATAAGACCATAAAGACGATGGGACATCTTTTCCTAACTGCGTCCTAGTTACCGAAAGTAACAAATTAGTTAACAACGTCAGAAATAAGAAAAAAAATTATGAAAACGGTGGGACATCGTCGAACAGAAATGCGCGGACTTGGTAGGTTTGTTAAAAGGTGATGTAGTTCACCGACTAACTGACTATCTTCAATCAAAAATCTTTATTAAATTTGGAACGCTTTCGAATGATCTTATTTTGGCTGATCAATGTTTTGTTACTGAAAAATAATTCTAAAAATTTTCTTAAACTTTTTGTTTGATTTTCTGTCTGCCATTTGTCACCCGACTTTCACCGTCTTCGGAAGAAAAATTTCTATACAGAAATCGTAAAGGTGCGGTTTCCGCGGTGCTCATAATTGGGCGGTGATAGTTTACTGAAGGATTTGATAGAAAGTTTTGACACTGAAAATGGGCCTTTACTCGCAATAATGATGTTTCATACACAAACGACACAAGTTAGACTTCTATTGATGTCGATGTCCCGCCAATCCAATATTATACGTAACACAAACGTATGAAGCACTTATTTTGCATGTAAACAGCAATCGCATCTATCCTGTAAACTGCAATCAATGAAAACGATTTCCTTAAAGTTTTTAAGTCGCTAAATAGTTGTAAAATTTAAAAATTTGAGTAGATGATGATTGAGTGGAAAATCCTTTATAAAACTTTTGATTATTAAACAATATTGAAAAGTTGTAAAGTCGTTTGTAAGATTTTCGTCTTTTTGAATTTTTAAGCTTACTTTGTTGTCGTTGTCGTTGCAAATATCAAATGCTGTTAACGGCAATAATGTACTTGACCTCTAGCGTAAAATCACACTTTTCATCCGTTTGGTTGAAGCCATTCGTTTACCACTACTGCGATGCCCTACACAAGAGCTAAAGTAAGCCAATCCAACGGCAGCCAACGTTAACAAGAAGCCAACAAACTGTTAGTAATTAACTTATTTCTAGCACTTTAATGGCAATGGGGTTGTCGTAAATTTTTTTAGCGAATTAAAGAAAAAAGGAAGGAGCAAACCCGGAACAATTTTGGTCGTTTTCGTCGTTTTTTGTTCCTGCATTTTCTTATGAAAATTTTTTCCACAAATTTCTGTCATTTACAAATAAACACGTAATACTTACCCTACCAACCGCTTTTTCTTTTCTAGGGTTATGGTCGAAAGAGGCAAACAGAGCGTATGAAAGCATAATAGGAAAGAATTATAGTTTTTAGCATTATTAAATTAAGCAGCATCCGGTCAAAAACAAAAAAAAAAAACAACATAAAAGCAAATACAACAAGTCTAATTTCCGTTAACAAACATTTTCAGTTTAAAGACTTGCTGGAGCCTGAGAACAGGGCGAAGAGAGTATGCAAAAGAGAAAGAACGAAAATCGTGAAATTTGAACACATTTATTGATTTTTCTTTTCTACATAGGTTCCCATTGATTGGAGGTAAATTAAGTTCATTTTACATTTTGTTACTCACAGCCTTACATGTTATCTTTTCTGAATTACAAATACGTGAACGTGGACTAAAATTTCCACTTAATATTATTGCTTATGAACATTTATGAATGAATGCAAACTTCAACATAAGAAAGTCGACTGAAAGGACTGAAATTTTTTTCGAATGTATTAAAATGAAGGAGAATAAAAAGTCTTCAAATAAATGTTACATTTTAGCCTTGAAGGGGGAATTTTTATTCTGAAAACACCCCCTGTTCAAATATTAAAAGAAAAAGTTTCCTTTTTTAGATAGGCACTGCTATGATTATCACCTGACAACCGTTAAGATATGCTTTGGTTCCTTAGTTTATAAATTAGAGCATGTGAGCCTAGTTTCTATAGCACACTTTCAGGAAACCGCTATCTTTTTCTCAAATTTTCCTTAACATTCAGTTTATTGAGGTAAAAGTAGAATTTCTCTCTTTTTGAAGAATGAGTGAAATGGTCAAATGCACTGATTGTCTTACAAAGCGTTGTGATGATGAAATAATGATGCAATTAAAGTGGTACAAAGGAAGAGAAATTGCCGAAGACGGGCAACGTCTTAGTCAGTTTTGTACGTTGAATATCAATTGAATAACATTCGACAAGTGGATTATTCCAATTAAACAATTGTAAAGAACGATTTGCAATAGTCTTTTCTATCTTGACCTCCAACT
The DNA here is from genome assembly GCA_001077435.1 of Glossina morsitans morsitans. Lineage (NCBI taxonomy): Eukaryota > Metazoa > Arthropoda > Insecta > Diptera > Glossinidae > Glossina > Glossina morsitans. The sequence continues at coordinate 3,747 of CCAG010021846.1, read as the reverse complement.
TCAGAACGATACAATTTTGTTAAAAAGCAACGCTGTGTTTAAAATATAATACACGTTATTACTAGTGACAGAAAGAAGGGTTTATGTTGACGATGCAGAAACAACCTAGCAACGTAAAGAAATCGCTATAGTTGAATAAAAATTGAGAAAGTGACAATTCGTCGGGGAAAATTTCCAATGATGAACCGAATGATATAATATGAAATTTCCCTTAGATGACAATGATAACTATAGCAACCTAACAACGTTTGTATATATGTTTGTATATATGTATACACAAACGTTGTATATACAAACGTTGTTAGGTTGCTATATTTATAGTTGATGTCAGTAGATTGGTTCAGGGACTAATTGATGTGCTAATTGTAGGAAGAATAACCTGCCATATCCATTTCCCGTTTCCATAGTAAAATAGAAAACATCTTTTGACCGTAATTTTAGTGGGTGAGATTTCTTATTTACACAAACTCATGTCGTTTCCTTCTAAAATTCTTTATACAGTTTCTCCGGTATTCCTTTCCTTACTCATTCCCCCAGTTACGCAACCCTTTTTCCTGTTGTTTGTTTACCTTTATACCTACCCAATCATTCACTTAAGCATTCACTTTTTTATAACAATTATATAATGGGATATGTGATTGTGTATGCATACTCTTCGATAAATCGTTTTATTTACACCCTTTTTAGGAAATCTGTTATACTTTCAAGTGTGTGTACCTTAGTTACTCTATTGTTTTGTCTATCGATTCGCTTGTCTGTAGACTTATCTTTCTTTTTTCCTATCTTCTTATGTTTTCGCACTTATTATTCTTCTTATTCACCTGTTTGCAGATCTGCATACCTTCTTTTGCTAAATTGCTTACACACTAGTATTTACGTCTGGCTATTTATTTTTCCATCTAGTCTTACGGACATCCAATCGTCTATATACCCGTTTGCCTAGTCACCCATTGTTTTACAATGTGTGTCTTCTATACTTTCCCTCAGTTTTTTATAAAAATAAATTTTATTTTATTTGTCAACACATCTAATTATCTTTAATTACGTTCATAAGTATAGCATTCCTGATAATTATATATTTTATATCTCAATCGACCTCTACAGTCTGCAGATCCTTTACTGGATTTGCTTCGTATGACTTACAGTTTCTTGAGACAAGTTTTTGACATAGTATGCGACTATGCACGCAGGAATTGGTACGTTTATGGATTTGCTACTAAGGCTTATCGCCAGTATTCAGAAGTAATTACGAAAGACGGATATCCTGTGCAAAACTCCACTTTAAAATTAACATTGAAAGAAAAAAAGGGAATTTGCGGAATTCTTATCGTTCTCCGTAGTTAAATTTTCTTAGGAACTGTCCGGACCATGACATGTAATTGACTATAGATGACTTTTCTGGGCATCTTTTTCTGAAACAGCTAACTATATAAATACCTACTTGTCGGCGTTTCACTTGTGCAAAGGGTGACAGTCTTTGGGTTACTTTGAAGCAGCAATTCACATCAATGGGTTTGAAAGAAGGTACAATAAGCGAATTGTGGTACGGTTCGCTTGGTTCTAAATGGTGATATGAATTACTTTTATGATTGTCCATACAAAAATTCGCCATTGTTGTGGCCTTGTTGTTTACGCAGGATCAGAACCAGATCCGCTGATTTAGCGGGTGTTGACGGTTGCAACTGTTATAGTGTTCCCCTTCCCCCCATTCATTTTCTTTGTGTTAACATGCACTTGCTTGAAACGAAACCACATTTCATTGACCACTACGATGCTCGGCAATTGAACTGACACCTTTCAAAGGAAACTATCTTATAATATAACGGCAATCATCTTTTCCCATATTGGAACTCGTAAAATGGATCAAAGCGAGCGAAGTAGTGAATGCTAGCAACACAGTTTTCCCCTGTTTCTGATCTTATCTTTGCTTGCTTATGAAAAATAAATGTTTTCCTTATAATAAAGAAAATAGCCCGATATGACATGTGTTCCAAATTCATTGTCAACCAAATGTGACCCTTTTTTGCTATTGTTTTTTATTAATATTTTTTTAATATCCCAAGTCTTAGTACCTTTGATATTTTGAGAACTGTGTAAAAACTATATTCTATCACATTAATGTTGCTTTATTTTTGCACCCTTTTTTGTGCAGATTTTAATGAACTGGAAATAACATTCATTTAAGCAGGAAAATATAAAGTGCCGATTCAAGGGAATATCTCCTATAAACGAACATAAGCATGCTTGCACTTCTTGGTGAAAAAAAAACAACAATTTTTTTTCTCTTTTTAAAGTTTACTTTTTTATAGTTTTTCCCATTAGCTGATGATAAAACAGATACTTTTGCAAACAGTTGCTTTTTTCTTTTGTTTCAGTCTTCCACTTCTATGACTCTGGCGATGATGTTGTTGAGTAACCATGATTCGACTTAAACCAATAATGAGTTTCGTTGGTTATGTTGTTTCCCTGGCTGGGGTTGGCTTCCTTAGTATTTCATGGAATCATTAAGAAAGTTTGGTTTTTTATGACACAGTCAACAATTTTCGTGAAAAAACATTCCAATTCTTTTAGATTGTTGCCTTTTGTTATTTGTAAAGTCTTTCTGTATGCAACTTCCTTTGCTGGATTGCCTGCCGCGATAGATGGCGGAGCAATTGCTTAAAATAATTTGACATGATGATGCAAAATATTATAATAAATTTGATAAAACTCAGATATTTTCTTTTATGATTACTTCATAGTGTTGAAAGTGTTTGAAAGTAATTTTGGACAGCGTTATGCTTTTCGTTTTAAAACACAGCAGTGCGTTCCTCCTGCAAACAGACCTTGCGTTGATATCGTCATTGATTACTGTGCTTTAAAGGCGTACAAGTTTCTTTAATGGTATTTTAGAAGCACGCTTGACTACTGTTAGCTACTGAAGGAACAATAATAAAGTTTTATAACATTTTTCGGGTTTTTCTTCACACGTACTGAAATAAAATAAAACTTTTATTGAAACACCACCACAGACCGGTTTTGTTGTATATGAAATTTTTCACAACACACCTGTGTTTTATATTAAATAAGTTAAATATACCAAGCCTTTAAAACTGCAAATTTAATGTATTTAAGAGAAATTCAAAAAAAAAAAAAGAATATTTTAAAGTTGTTTATTTACGACTAACTTAATTGCTATGAAAATAATGCAGAAATAAATAAGAGAAGTATTTTTACTTTCGAGGGAATTTCGCATACTCATTTGCTCACGTTTATTTTTAATTGAGAAGTGAGTGAAGTGAAGCGCCCAGCATGATGTAAGCTTTTAAATCAAGGCCGCTCTTGAAAAGGTATGCTCAGACTTAACATGATACAGCTGCGTAACGACATGGCACGATTGATGAAAAAAAATTGTCTTTTCACTATTGTTTTTCCTTTCCTTTTTTTTATTTGCTTTTCTGCTTTCTTTTCTTCCCTTCTTCTTATTTCATTTTTTCTTTTCCGTCTCTTTTATTATGTTCTCGTCTCTCTGCCTTTCTTCTCTTCTTTCCTCTTCTCTCCTCTTCTGTTCTTTTTCTATTCTCTTCTATTCCCTTCTCTTTTTATCACTTCTATTCCCTTACCTCCCCCTCTTCTCTTATATTACTGTGTCTTCTCTTCTCTTTTTCCCTCTTCTATTCTCTTGTCTTCCCTTCCCTTCCCTTCCTTTCTCTTCTCTTCTCTTCTCTTCTCTTCTCTTCTCTTCTCTTCTCTTCTCTTCTCTTCTCT
>CCAG010021845.1:0-99955 GCA_001077435.1 Glossina morsitans morsitans | reverse complement strand
TTAACAAATTAAATTTATATGGAATGTGAACAAATTGAAAGAGTTCAACGTGAACAATGAAAATGAACACATCTTCTTCTCATTTATTTTAATTTTTTCACTTTATTCAATCTCTGCAAGGGCCAGTGTGTATATATTAAGGGCAAACTGAAGCTTTTGGCAGAGAGAATTTTGAAAATTGGGGAAAGGAAGAAGAAAGTTTGTTAAGAAATTCATGAATGGCTTGATTTGTGTGTTTGCTTAATAGTGTGAAAAATAACATCTGTACGAGATGCTTGAAAAAATTATGACAGGAAAACTTGTTGCTGTCTTTGTTACGTGACTAAGAATTTTATTTGACCCTTACACCTGTTGGCGTTCAGTTCACAAAGTTAACTGGTGTATGTAAGATACCTTCAATAACAGCTATAATCCAGGGAAAAGCATGTATGCATGTATGTATGTCTGTATGTATGTACGTTCTAACACGCATCTCTGCGGCCACTTTATATTTGGCAACAACTGACAAACTAACCCATAACATTGTCACCTAAGGACCGCAAAGCCAAAAGCGAAAGATTTATTAATACTAATGAAGGGCAGAAAGAGCGGCAAAATGACTACTGGTAGTAAAAATTAGTTCACAAGCTATTTGAAAACGAATCGTGACAAAGAAATCAAAATCCTTTTCATTTTTCTTCTTTATATTATGGATAACTAACGGTGCTAACATATTTGAATGTCAATCGTTATTAACGGAATCATGATAACTTTTCCCTGAATAGTGATAACGTAGAAGAATTCAGCAAAGTTTAAAAAGGAACGAAATAATCTTAACTTATGAAAAAGTAAACATGCTAAATGAAACCTACAATACTTTATACAGCGGCTTAGCCTGCGAATCCCTTAAATGAATTTCTATTTAAAATTTTTATGTATTAAGTCATCAGTGTACAGTCTATTGCAGTTGAGGTTAAGTTGTCTTTTTTTACTTTGATTAAAATAATTCCAATTTTTTCGAAAATAGGCTCCTCCTTTCATATTACTTACTACCAATGGAGAATGGGAAAATGTTAATTTGTTTATAATGTTTGCAACATCCAAAAGGAAATTTTGGAGACGCTATTAAGTGTATATAAATACTCGATCAGCGTGAAATCCTAAAGCGACAAAAAGCCATGACTGTTCGTTCGTTTTTCTCTGTGGTAGGTATTGTCGATAAGCTCCTAATCGCAAAAATTAAGAAATCGACTTCAGATTTGGTAGAAATATTGCAAGTTCTTGCACGTAAACTGAGTATTGAAAACACGAGCTTAGTTCAGAACGTACCTCCGCTTATCTAAGCAAAAATTTATGGTATTTTGTATCATATTTCTAACCGACACTGCTATTTACGTTCAAAAATGAAAAAAATCGGTTACGCCCACATAAAGCTATAAATGTTTAAATATTCATTTTTGACAATTTCTGCTTACTACTCGTAAGGCAAACAAAAGAAAATGTTGAAAATTATCCCGCCCGTTCTATCACATGAAAAAACATCGTCTGTCCAAAATTACGTTAATTCTAAATATATTGCGGGGCGCATAAACTGACGAATTATTTAAAAAGATCTCTTTATATAACATAATTTATTTTACTCGTTATTCTTAAGTTACAGTACGAGCAGCATTGCGCAAAGATTTTTTAGCCCAAAAACGGAAATAGACGACCACGAGTATCGTATGTTATAAAATATTAAATTTTATTTTTTTGTGTAGATATCACGTAGTTTGAAGATTCCTAATTAAGATAAAAAATATCATGCTATATTTTAATTAAGGTATAGTTATTTATATTTCATTATGGACCCATTTATATATGTAATGGGTGATATAACGGTCTCCACGGTTTTTTGGTCTATTTTCGAGCTTCTTTTTGTAACCTTCTCTTTTCAAATGATTCCAAATTGTCATGTGATTGATGTTTAGTATATCCGCTATTCCTGACAGCTACGTGCCTATCATGCAAAATTTCATCGACTTTTTCAAAGATTGGGAGGGTCATCTTTGACATCGAAATTTGCAGAACGGTGTCGAGCAAACCGCTTCCGGCTCCTTCGTTCATTCACAGTATTCTCTTCGTACACACTTTTTTATGGTGAAAAAAGATCAGTGAGCTTATTTCTTCAGATATTTCACTCATTTTCCAATTAATATAACTTTTTACACGAGCAAAGAACTGTAAAACTATCTTCACGAAAAACCTAAGATGAGATGTCACTTTTTAAGCACATGTTGGATTGAAACAATCAAGTGAATGTTACCCGACATACAGGCTTCAACACCATCTAGTTGCAAAAACCCCCAGGGACGTTTTATATCACCCATTATATATAAGCATATATATCTGTTGTAGTGTGATCGAATATCGGTATATGCATCCACTTTGAAGTGCAGACAGAATTATGCTGAATTTGCATAATTCTTTAGCAAAAAGAAAAACAAAAATTATGTCGCACTTCAACTGGCTGAGTATTGCATTACGAAATGCAATACGATGCTAGGCGCCCTAATTAAAATAATTATGATTACGTTAGCATAAAAATCACCTGTAGAATTAAGTATAAATAGTACAGGTCTTTCAATAAAAATTCTATTGTTATCAACAACTCAAACTAGCGTTTTACTCGCTTAAACCAAAAGGCGTTCCATCCGCCTATTAGCTAGGGCCTGCTTCCTGTCGAACTGATTGGCATAATAAGAACCAGATTGACTTGGCTGTCTGAAGCCGAGCAGACAGGTACCACTCCAAAATAAGACATCCTTGCGTGGCGATAAAATAACATATCACCACGCGGAAATATAAATAACAAAATTTACTACAATGTATAAACATATATCTTGAACTAAAACTTAAAATTAATTCAGAATGATAACTACAGGGTATGCGTTGCTAGTTCTAAATCCTTCAAATTCTTTACAGTGGGAAATGGTCAGTCTGTTTTCACTTTACTTATGTATTTACTTACACATATACCTCAGCTAAAATAAATTAACAGCCGAATTCAATTGACTCTTAGGAGTAAATCTTATAAACCTTATATACTAATTATTATTAAAAACTAATATAAAGTCTATAAGGAAAAGTACAGAAAAATGAATTATAAAAAATTCATATATAAATAATTAAGAAAGCAAAAAATAATAAAAAAAGCATGTAGACAACTAGCAAAGAGGCACAACCACAACCAGATTCAAGTTGAAAATGAACCCTAAGCCATAGCAAAGATGCAAAAGCTTGGCAACCGATAACAGTAAACAACGACAGTTAATTTTCGTATCATAGGGAGATGTCAAGGTTGTAAGTTAGGTTAGATAAGACATAGGTAAATCGCGCGTATTAAGCATAATTCGTTTGGCGGATTTTAAAGAGTCCGATATTGAGAGTAAGTGGTAGACATCATCTAAGTTTCTGAAAACTCTAAACGGATTGAACTGTTCGTAATTATATTTACATCGGCTAGGCTTAATGAAGATAAAGTGCCTAGAGAAACGATTCACGACATTAAAATTTATCTCACCAAGTAATGTGGGCGAATCGATACTTAATTATTAACTTAATTAAGAAGGAAATACCTAGAATAAATCTACGTTTCTCAAGTGATGGCAGGAATAATAGAAGCAACCTATTTTCATAAAAAGGCAGAGAGCCAAGAGGGTCCTAACCTAAATTTTTAAGCATTACAGGCAAGAATTGCTTTTGAATGGATCCAATTGAATCCACATAACTCCTACAGGAAGGAGACCACACACGCTCAAGGATTGGTCTAGCTGATCAGATGTATAGCCTTTTGGTAATGAGAGCATCCTTCAGTTCTCTGGACCACCTCTTGATGAAGCCTAGCACCAATCTATCTTTACTCAACGAGAGCTCAATGTGCAAATTAAAACGTAATCTTTGGTCGAATAAAACCCCTAGATGAACGAATCAACGTTTTGCAACTTGTGTTAATCAATAAAATACTAGGTATTAAATGACTTTCTCCTTGAGAAAGAGACCTTCTTGCATTTTGGTAGATTTTAGGTCATAAAATTTAACTAGCAGCATGTAACCAAATTATTTAAGTCAATTTGAAGTTGATACGATTGCGATTCCAAGGAGAAGGAAGAAAACAGTTTAACGTCGTCAGCGTACGTTAAGATCTGACTGGATTTAATCATCGAGGGGAGACCATTAATGTATAAATTAAATAAAAGGGCTCCTAAGTGGCTGTCTTGAGGCACACCAGATGTCATGGGAAATTCATCCGAGTTGATGAAGTTAAACATAACCCTGAATGATTTGTTTTGTAGATAAGAGCTTAACCATTTCACTAAGTAGAAAGGGAAGCCAGAGTCTTGGAGTTTGAAGATCAATAAGTTATCGCTAACGAAGTCAAACACTTTACTAAAATCAATATATACGACAACCGTGCGAGCGCTACTAGAAAAAGCCTTGGCAAGTAAATTTTAAGAAATTCGGAAAAACACCTGTTTTCAGAAATCTTTGATATAACACCACATAGCTCATGGTGGAACTCCATCAGTCCCCGGCGAACAACTATATTTTAGAGACCTTAAAGCCTGTAAAACGTCGTTTTTCGAAATGACCACGTTAGGAATCGAAACCGAGTTAATAGTTAACAGTTAAATAGTGATCAGCAAAATGTTGTCGAAAATATTCGACAATACGTTTGGAGGTCTTAACATCACCAAAGAACTCGGAGCCATTGCAAGAAACATGCGACGGATATATGGAGACTTTTCTTTGGGAGTTGATAAACTTAAAGAAATATTTACGATTTTAAAAGTGTGCCTTGATGCAGAATAGGCGAAATAGTCGCAAGCAGAACCACTTTTCTTAAATTTTTTGAAAGGTTTAGTTTTTCTATTCTTGTAATATTTCATACTTTTGTTAAACAAAGGGGGGCACCTGCCTCGAGGACGAGGTACCTTGAACGGACCGGATGCAGATATAGCTTGGTTTAATACATTATAGAACGAAGACAGTAAGGTTTCAATATTTCCAGCAGAGAAACCAAGCATTACGTGTGAAAAACGAAATTCAAGCAGTAACATATTGGTCTTGTTAACATCACAATGTTTATTGAAGGAAGTTGGATTTACCACATCAGAGTGGTATAATGGACCATCATGCCTCTAATAAAAGGAAATACAAATTGCTGGATGATACCGATTATCAGGTAAACTAAAAGATGGACAGCGAATTACAACTCCGTGAAATTGGAAAAGCAAAGGTCAAGCAGTCTACCGTTAGTATTACAGATAATATTACAGTTGTATTGAAGTAAATTACGATCAAATATTTGATAGAACAATAGCTCTATCAGATGTTGAAGTGGGGACCACATAGTCAGAATTATCACTGTAACACCAAGTGACTTGTGGCAAATTGAAGTTCGGCTACGTCACAAATGAAGGCTCCATGTTTCTTATAAATAGAGGTACCCGAATTTGCAGGAATATGGGACCAAGTTACATATAACTGCTTACTGCTACTTTCCGCCCGAACGACAACAAATTCGACGCCAGGAGGAGTAGAAAATTCAGTTGAATACGACGCTACCGCAGAAGATGTGTTAATTAAAACACTGCCACTAGTGCGATCCAATCGATCCCTTCTGAAAACATGGAAAGAATTGTGAAAAGGTTTCCACTAACGTAAATCAAGCTTTAACCAAGTTTGAGTGAAAGCCAACCGGGAAAACTCCGTGCTCGCTGAATTTACGAAAGTAGAGCGAGTTTTTCAGTTAAGCCACCTAACCTTTAAAGTTATTGGGTCTGCAGGGAGCCAGTTTTTTGTTTTTTGAGGGTGGAAGAACTACCGAATTAGTATTACGGGGATCGATTCCGATTTCTTAATTAAGGATTCAACTGGCCACAATAGTTTATTTAACTCAATTTCCACGTTTTCATGTGGAACTAACACCTTAAAAGACGAGATAGCTCCATGTTGAGATAGGGCCAATTTGAAAATGCTAACACGTTTCATATAAGCGAATGGGAATTTTGCAACAAGATAACTTTTTATGTTATCTTGAGAGCTGTCAGGGGCCAGTCTTGACAGGAATATTGCCTTTCAGATGGGTGCTGCCGTCAGGCCGACGTCGTCCTTTTTAGGTACGATAGGATTCACAGGTACATCATTAGAGAAAATAGAGCTGGTGACTACACTTGCTTGTGAAGCTCGTGTGACTTTCCCAGCAAGTGACCAGCAGACACACCAAAACAGTCAGGAGGAGAGGCGGATTTAATATTTTTATTTATATTTCTTGGAGATGTAGCAGACGAAGTAACCGAATAGCGCTTCTAGGAGGAGATACTTTCGCCATGTCAGCGTAGCTGAAACGAGGACGGCCTTTTTGTAACTTTAGTATTACCAGGTGACTCAAGAATAGACGAAAAGCTAACGGTCTTTGTAGGCAATGAATCGACGTACGAGATAAAGTGAAGACGGAGGCACGCTAAGCTACAAGTTGGTCTTTTATAGGGTGGGGAAGAAGATGGGTGCTCTACGTAGCGACATCCATTGAAAATTGTCTTAATTATTTCAACACAATGTCACGGGATTTTTAGTTAATTTAGGAAAACCATTTTTTGTCTTCGTGAAAAGCTTGTAAAAGCCAATGTCCCATTGTCTACAGTCAGGATATCACCAATGTAATCCTTTCCAAGGATGCGTCCGCAGCAGGGTCAATGATACCTGCACATTTCGCATGACATACACGCTCGCAAAGCCAATAAGTAATGAATCGCTCAGAATCAGGTCCCGTTTTGTTTCAACATGATGTAAAACACTCCATGTCGGAAAGCAAAAGCCAAAATACAGTTTATGAAAAAAGACAGAATAAAAAAGTTTGTCACGTATTCAAACATCATCGCTTAAATTAGACGCAAACTTCGCATTATTAAAAACGCAGTAAGCAAAGAGAAAAACTGCAAACGCCGCAAACCACCGCAGGTGTTTGGAAGCAACAAGACACAAATAACAAAAAGGCGCCTTTCTGACAAGAGCACAAAACGCTGGTCGAAAAAACCAAAAGAGCTGCACTATCGCGCAGTGCTGCTAAACTGTAGTCAAAGTAATAATGGCTTTATTATGAAAAGATCTTTGCATAAGAAAGGTTTTCTTGAAAAATCTTATTCTTCAGGTCAGCGATATACTTTTTATTATTCAAAACATATAATATACACTGACTTTGTGGAAAATTTTACCGCGCAGGTATACAATCGCAAGGTTTTATGCATGTCTTACTTTCCGAAAAGCATTTCAGCGTTTTTACTTGCATTACGTGTTCACCCATTAGCATTACGTGAATAGGTTTAAAAACAATTAAAGGTTAATTTATTTAACCCTTAATGCGTGAACTTTTCTTTTGAATTTCAAAAATGCATTTCTTGTAGGAATGTAGTCATAAGTTACACAAAAAATAATTTAAAAAATCCAAATAATAATATTCAGTATGTATTTTGAAAAAACTGGCGTGCAGATATTTGGCAACAATATGCGTTTAATACTAAAATATTGTGGACGCAGATATATGGTCAGGTATTTACATTATTTATTAGCATAGGAACTTTCCTATTATTGAGGAATGAAATATAGTAACGCAATTGCGATTTTTGTTGTGACAAACTTGCTTTTTGGTGAATTCCATCCGTAAAAATCTGTTGGAACCCGGAAATTTGTATCTATTGTTACAACTGCAACTTTTTTCCTAATTGTTTCTACAATCAGGTTTCCCGAATAGGTTTCGTGGGACCTCGGTGTTTTTTAGCTTTTGTCTCCCTTTCTCTTACTGGGCCTTCCTCTTTTAGGCTTTTCATACATAAAAGGTTTGGGTTGTTCTTTTTATACAGTATCCATGAATTAATCACGACCGTATCAATAAAATAATTTTATATACTCCTTGCGACTTTTGGTTCTGATTCTGTACATACCCAAAAATTGGTTTCTTTTGTTTTTTTATCATGTCTGTTGACAGTGTGCGCTGGTTCACGGCCTACCTAACTTGACGTTAACATGACAAGCTTATTGCCTTTCCACCATGTCACTAGGATATCAAGACCTTCACAATCCGCTACGTGTTCCTCATACTATTCTCGAACCGCAAATGCCCTCGTGAAACCTTCTACAGCTGGCAATTTTCGATTCTTTTCGTGGGGATAAATCGTCATGTATGGCTATTGGGTTTTCACTTTCTTTTGGAATTTACATCAAAGGCGGGAAATTTGTAACATTTATTATGTGACAAACGCATACAGTATTTTCCCAAATATCTGGGATATATCCAATAAAATTTGTAAATATAACATCAGACGTTGATAGCTTGCTTACATATAATAATAACAGATGGGAAGTACTTATTTTTCAATTAGGTAAACTCCTCCTTCATAGCAAACTCGGAAATAGAAAATATCTCGGCAAGAAACACATTGAACTTTATTACCAAATCAAATGGTATAACTAAACCGCCAAAAGTAATACCAAGTTTTTTCTTTCACACATGATTTACTGTCTATGATCGTCAACTTGCGTTCAGAAACACTACCATTAAAGTTTTGGAAAAACTGAAGTGGAACTGGAGTGGTATGTAGACAATTGACAACATCAAGCATATAATGTTTAAGGCTTAACACCCTTTTCTTGCAAAATATTTATATGTATAAATAACAAGTAGGATAAAAAGAACTCCTAAGATGTTCCTAATTAGGCTAATCCGAAGCCGGCCACTTAATTAAGCAGATTTTTTGAGCAGCTTGGTTTGACAACGGACTTTCCAAGTAGCCGATCATATAATCAATCAGCCATTCTATCAATAAAAAACTATTCACTCTTTAGGTTTGTCTGTCTGCTTATTAATCAGTTGTGTAGACAGCTTACCCGTGAAGCACTCTTTAAAATTGTGTAACAGTTTGTTGTTTGCTTTTCCACACAACTAGGCAGCTTTTTTTATCCAAACAGCGGCTCCCGCCAGTTCGTCTCATTCTCCGTAAAATCCGAAAATTTTTTTGCTTCAAAACTTTCTAGGAGGCTATTAACCCATTGACGGAAAATACAAATTTCAGTGGGGTCCATAAATTGACAGCCTATTTATATTTAAATTAGTTGTGATGTCCGAAATCTAGTAGTAGTAGCCATAATATAATTACATATATAGGGTTACGATTTAGAAGCATTTCGCTTCGATTTAAAAGGGAACTTCAACCTTCCTCGCTAGTTTGATCATTTTTTTCACATTATTCGACCTATTCGAATTTTAACCAAAATCATGTTATTTATATATCAGCGGATTTCTTAATACTATAGCGTAAAGTCTAGATTCTTGCCTAAAAATTTAATATAAGTATTAGAACAAATTCTTTTCAGATTTTGTAGGTTTATACGTAAAGAATTTGCTCGAAGGAAAGCGACTTCAATACTAATGTTCAAAGACAGAATTCACGTCGAAGAATTTAGTATTTGGAGAAAAGTGTAGTTGGAAAAGAGTTTCCGTTTTGCATATGTTTTTTTGTAGATAAGTTATTTTCCACGCTATTGGGGTCATAATCCAGCTGCGCAAATCTAAAAGAACAAACACGTGGGACAGAATGAAAGAAATTGGTAAAAGGGAGTTATGGAATCAATAATTCACCGGGTGTACGTACCATGAGTTGTTAAGTTTAGCTAAATGCCAACTATTTAACCAGATCTAGATAACTAGCAAGCATCTTTGTAAGAAGAAGTTGACCCTACATTCGATTTTTAGTAAAGTGTTAACTTCTTTCGTGACGTATACGTATCCAAAAGTTTCGCATATATATATATTCGTTATAAAAAAATATATGACGATTTTCCACCCGAATGAGGATTAAAAAGAACAAAGATTGCAAGTAACTTGTCTGCCGGTATTACTTCGTAGACTTTATTAAATTCTTGGCAACACAAATTGTGCACACAGCAAACACCGCTTGAGGCAATTCCTTTACATTATTTGTTTTGGTGTGTATGGTGTGTGTATATACATTATTTTATGTGTGCATTCCTTAAGATGGCAACCATATTGAATCGAAAAAGGTCAGTTTATTTTTATGGTTAGTTAATTTTTTTGTATTAAATTTTAATTTCGCTTTGCTGCAGTCTACATACATTTTGTTGCGGAGCTATCCAGAATGTACGCATACGTTTGTCTCTTCGCCTACATAATAAAGTTACAATCAATATCTGGTCTCATACGTGACTGACGCAAATAAATAACCACCTTAATTTCATATGACATTCAATTTAAATGGGCGTGTCAAGCGTGAAGATAACGAAGTTCTCGACAGCCTTGAAAATCATAATTGAGCAGTAAACTTTTAGCTACAAAGCAAACTTAAAATACTTATAACGTAGAAATTGGATTTGAACCAATGTATTAATAAAAAAAAAAAAATAGTTTTGAGTACTAAGCGAAGGGCTATTCCACGTTCGGATTCAAGTTGTCTTATTTTTTGTTATTGTATTGATTTATTATCATTATCTTTTATTATGACTAAGTAACAATTCATTTAGCCGGAATATTCTGCAATTGTCCCGAACTGAAGAAGCGCAGGAAATATATTTCTATGCGCATCATGGCAATATACCGCCTGTGTACTTGAACGGAGTGAAAGAATGCCATACTTGTGTTGTTAATAAATTGAAGAGTTTGCTTGCAATATAATCGTAAACGGCACTTAACATTAATTTCCTGCAATAAAGATGCCATTGCAGACAAGGGATTTATGTCAAGCGATTGCTTTTACACAACAACACCGTTCAGGCAATTGCAAGAAAATTGTTCAGTTTCATTATGACAATGTTTGTTAAATACGTGTACATATGCTATCCGCTAGAATGTATTGTTGCTTGAATTTATTTGAAAACCACTACAATTCTTTATTGAAATCCATTTGAGCGACATCTCAGTGACTACATATACACGTATAGCAATAGAACTCTACTTTGATTTTTTGCTTTTTTCAACTTCACATAATAATGCTTTGATGTTTCCGTGTACATATTTATGTGTTTTTACATTTATATATACATATACATATTATATATATTTATACATTTTAGGTATGTAGGCTGTAGGGTTTTGGCCATAAGCCAAAATTATTTGTAATCGCATTTGAAACAATGTTGTTATTGTATAAGTGCAGTACAATGGCAATGCTGCAGATGGGTGAAAACTGATGTCTACAGAAGATTTTAAAAAATCATATTTTTCTTTATTCCATTTTTTACAACTGCGGAGTATAACTTTTGTTACAGCTTTTGTAACGTCCGTAAGATGTAATTCTGTCGAAGATTTTGAGTTAATGAAACAACTATCGTCTCTGTATCGTACAACTGCCCTCGATTTCAAAGTTGAATTTTATCCCTTCAAACGCAGAGGTGTAAGATCGGTTCCAACTGATAAGAAATGTACAATCACAGAAAATAGTATTCCATACTTTAGCATTTGGTTAAATATTAACGACAGATAATTAGGTTGTAAAACCTCAGAGGCCTATTGGTCTGCTATTCCTTGTTGTAACTCCCAAGCTCGAGAATATTAAGACAAAACCTTGAGGTGTTTATTACAGAAAATGAGAATGTAGCTCGCTTTCTTAGTTTTTATATACCTATGCACATAATCCGGCCTGTAGGAATGTTCTCTATGTTATAATGTCTACATCAGCAGATATCTAATTTTTTCTTCCTAAGTTTTTCGTTGTTCTATTTTCGCAAAAGTTCTTAAAAAAAAATAAAAAAATAAAAATCGACATAATATTCTTTTATTTTTCT
Source organism: Glossina morsitans morsitans (assembly GCA_001077435.1). NCBI lineage: Eukaryota > Metazoa > Arthropoda > Insecta > Diptera > Glossinidae > Glossina > Glossina morsitans. The sequence goes on along the minus strand of CCAG010021845.1, from coordinate 88,141 downwards.
TTCATTTTTTCTTTTGATAAATGCATGCAACGCTATGTAAATAATTCAATTACAACTAATAAGCATTTCGTACACATACAAAACGTATTGTTGGATTTCTTTTAATATAAATTAATAGAGAAAGTATTCAACAAGGGAAAAAGAAAACCGAAACCTGATGACCCGATCATTTATTGCCAATCGTTTTGACATCAAAAGACAGTAATATAAAAGCATTGGTTAAGTAAATGCTTATCTGTTAAAGAGAAAACATAGCGACTTGTTCATACTACTCACAATATCTCGATTCTATTTTCCTTAACTAATTCTTTAAAAATAGCTTTTCCTTTTTTTGTATCGCATTTAATTCAACTCAATTTATTAAAGCTAACTTTAATTTAGATTTGAAAGATTGGAAGTGCGCCATTTTTTACTGATAATGGAAACAGCTTCATGTGAAAGAGACTACTTCTCATGCGATTAGGCTTTAAAAACAGCAAAAACAAAAGACCTTCTAAAGTATACATAATATTAAGGAGGTAATGAGGACGATTGCATGAGGCTAAATGAATGAGACCATTGTTCAATGAGTTCATTTTGGACAGGAATCGCTATTTAATTTTTGCGCTATTAGATTAGAAAATGTAACTAAACAAGTAAAAGACCTATAGGGGATTATGGCCCACTATAAAATACCCTACAACCACAATTCCTTACAGATATTTATATAACGACTTTTCAAAATAAATCAGTGTACCGTGTTTCGTCAAAATATCGAAAACATCGTTTACAAAGTGGTTCTGAATCGACCAGTACAATAAAAGGTGTGTCTATCTGAAGTCCTTTTGGGTTCTGCATACATTCGCATAACTTAGTACGTCCTCGCATCACAGGTGGTGTGGATAAGTGGTATAAGTTCATTTAAGAGTCTATAGGTGCCAATTAAGTGTTTTTTTACTACATTCCACTTCAAAAATGAAAAAATTCTGTTGCGAATGTTGAAATGTTGCAATTAAAATTATATATCATTTGTATTACGAAAATATGACTCACCAGCAAGATTCATCAAAATAAACCAATTACGAATGCCTTACAACTTTCCATTATTTAATTTATTTCTATGCTTTTACATAAGACAGCCATAGTTACAATAATAATAGAAGCCATAATATAAATTCTCCGCACCATATAGGAGGTAAAGAATTAACAATTGATTTAGCAATATCTGCGTATGTATTTATACTACATTGGTCACAAGTTTAACTTTAGAAACTAAAATCAAAACTATCCTTAAAATAGAGAGCAACCACTTCGATGGTGTACAGCCATTTTATTCGGCTTAGAAAATGGATCGTATAGTGCAAGAATTTTCATGGGGTATGGTTGCACTACAATAGTATGCATGAACCGTTAATCGGCCTTCGTGTCGCAGGACTTCAAAGCCTTCCGCTTTTTGCGAATAAAATGGCACCTTATACATACATACTGTCTTCGAACTCTTATTATCAGGAGCTCAGTAACATGAACGCATCTATTATTCTTGTTGATAGGCACACAGTCATGCTAAACACATTATATAGTATATATAACATATACTTGTATTGTGCTTGCTAATTCAATATCAACATAAACTTCATATGTACACATTTTGTCACCAAGCACACATACAGACTTTTTGTTTTGTATTCTTAAGGGCATAGTGGCAGCGCGGTAGCAACTAGTGGCCCTATGAGAATATACATAAAACTATCACTTCATAGTGTTCGAAATAAGTGGTTATGGATCATTGATGCTCTCCATACAATCCTACGCCTCCGTTTCCGGGTGAGAATAGCAATTCGGATGTCGCCTGCGGTTTTCGTGCATAGAATGTCAGAACATCTGTAAAACCTGTTTCTCAAAGATGGCGGCTCAGATGGGCAGACGAATATAGTGTGTCCGGCATCATCATTTGCGTTCTGATAGAGCTCACATGTGTTATTGGATAGCAGGTTAAAACGATAGAGATAATTCGAAGTTTGCATACCCAGTCAAAACTCGGGTTAAAAAAATTTTTCTTCGCCGTGTATTCTCATGTATGTCGACTTTCCTTTCAAACCGTTTCCCCATCGGTGCTGCCACTCCGTTAGCGTATTTTGTTCAATAAACGCTTGAAATTTGCGATTGTTACATTTTTCTTTTTACTCTTCTCTTTTTTTGCCGTTGTGGATACAGGACCACGCTTTCAGGACCAACTCGAATAGTAACATTCCTGCAGGAACTGCTGCTGACGTTAAAACTGTGAAGTAGAAGATGATTGCTTTGCAATACTTGGCTTGTCCGGATGGATGCGGCGTACATCATGTACGCATAGGCTAAACTGCATGTACGTTTTCACCTTTTTGGCCGGTGCACATTTGGCATAAGGAGGTTGCGTTAGCGAACGGTTTGTTCATTTATATGTTCCACAAACATTAATTAAGCATCGAATTGCACTCCAAGATACCTGAGGGTAGCACTAAAGGCAATACAAAGCCTATCGGCTATTCGAATGTATTTTGTATAAATTCACGTGATATAGATGAATATGGCGACATTTTCTAGTTTGGCCGCATTAAAGTGTCAAGTTTGGCTATTTTTATGCAGCCGTTTTTTCTAAAGTAGAAAATTTTAAAAAATTGTTAAAATTTTTTTAGCTTGTTTGAAAGGTACATTCATATAGAGTTATGAGTTGTCCACAAAAATATTTTATGCTTTCTAATTTGGACGCAGTGGGTTTCCAAATAGAACTATATCTTAACCCCAACTCTGTTAGGACGTTTATAGAACTCTGGCAAGAAGGATGATAGGTGTCTTTGATAGTTAAATCCCTATTTACGTTCATATCTTTATGGTGGAGTGCCTACGTTGTAGTTCAGAGTTGCACAGAATAGTATCTGTGACGAGGTACGGATACAAGCCTCGTATAGTTAAACTCTCTGTAGAATAGATAAGATAGCTAAATAAGTAGGTATAATGGACATCCCGGTATATAAGCGGGTAAGTAAGGATATGCAGGTAGGGAAGGCAGGCGGTGTAGACAGGTACATAGGTAGTGCAGTCACCATAGTAAAATAAGAAGTTGACCAGGTACGTCAGCAAACGTTAGATATGAACGACACTTCGGATCCATTCTTAATTACACAGAAATTCTTTCGAACAAAAAATACGTGTAATTATACGTCGTTTGCACATAGCGATGTGCTGTCGATTATTACATTCACTTATCGACAATTACATTTATATGTAACACTCTCGCACTTTTACTGTAGGTTTGATAATTAATTTATGTAAGCTTGGGTTTACATTTTTGAACCTCAAATATTACATCACGTTCTTTTTTTGAAACTCATTCCATGCATATCTTTCCAATGGACGAATAATTTTTTATCTGCTGCTTTGTACCCTATACCCCTTTATATCCTACACCACTTGTGTTAGAGGGTATGTTAAGTCGGGGAGGGCGTACGTAACACGCAGACAGAGCCACCTTTTACTATTTCGATCGATTCAGAATCATAATTTTCATTGATCTAAGCCTGTTTGGCCGTCTGTCCGTCTCATATCTGTCCATGTAAATTTGTGCTTCACGATGAAAATTGTATTATTTTGGAGAGCAGAAAAGTCTTAGTGTTAATATGTGGTGATGGAACTTGACCCATAATATTATAGCAATTTCGCAAAAAAATGAACTCGGCAAAATTTGTACCATATCCGCCTATATTTGGATCCGGCTCTATGTAAGGATTAAACTTTTAACACATTGAGTGGCGTTTTGGGCCTGCTGCCACAGAACTGCGGACTTGAAAAAATATGCCTTTATATAGAAACAAGATAAAATTTTTGTATTCCATAATTACAATAAGAATTGTGTTAGACAATGTGGTGTAGGGTATTTAATGGTCGGGCTTGCCCGACTGTAATGTTCTTATTTGTTTTGCTTAATTACATTTCATGAAGTCTTTTCCTTTGTTATGGTAATTTCAGTAGTATTAAGTTCAATAGAGGATTCCTTTTTAGGGATAATGGAATAATATTCATCTGATATAGTAGAGCGTCCAATTTTGTGTTGGTGAACATATTTTATGAGATTATTCACATAATTAAATAGATAAGCTGGCTTATCTATTCATTATACTATAATAGGAATCTACTTTACAGTACCTTTAAATTTTGTTTCTGTACAACACATTTTCTCTCTTTTTTAAATTAACAATATTTTTGTCTTCTGTCCTCTTATCTATCTTACTTTTTTACAAATTATACCTTTTTCTAAAGTGAATACAAGTGTGCACATGGAGTGCAGGGGCAGATCATAATTTCAGTCGTCTGTTTTGTCGATATAAACGTAGCATTGTTATAAGCCATTAAAATTTTACCCAGTTTGGCGTAAGTATTTAAAGTTTTTTGAATCAAGGTTCACCCAAATATTCGCTTAAACTTCTTTAAGCATGATACCATGCAAATTTAGTAAGTATGATATTATTCTTAAATGCGAAATATTTAGATTTGAAGGAAACAACGTCTTTTGGTAGTCCGAAAGTTTTGAAACGCTGCAATAAGCCGTCACACAAATGAGTTTTCCCCTTCTTGTTGGAAATTTGAATGTCAATATATTTACTTTATGACAAGAAACACTGTACCGTCAAAATGGAAAAAATCTGTTTATATTCATTTAAAAGGGTAACAACATGGTAAGTGCTGTATAAATTAGCCATTGAAGGCATTATCAGCCTTCGGTCACCATACAGAATTTGTATCTATGAGTCTCATATGTAAAATATTATTATGACTTGACTGAAATGTTTGAAAATCTGATTTTTGGGAATAACCAATCTTTCTCTTTACTATAGGTATCCATTTTTTGGACTTAGAATTTAATTTTACTGTTTTTTAAAAATTCTATAATTGATTAGAAGATGCTACTTTACATTTTCTAATTTGAGTTGGTCCTGTCGACATTGATATTTTCAACGAAGTTGGGCGAGGTAATGTGACATTGCGCCTGTCGCATAATTGCTTTTTGCTGAGCGATATTTCAAGATATAGTCATACGTTGACGATTCAATTGCCGATTGTTGTGTTCTTGACAATAAAGTCTTGAAAACGATTTCGTTCGGATTGAGCATTTCATTTAAGGCTTCGTTTTCGGTAACGTTTAACGTAAATCTGTAATCGTAAATATTTGTATGAAAATTTGTAATCCGAAGTATAACGTCGAGTGCTTCTTTGTATAGTTGCGAATAGACAGTGTCGCAAATTAATGCAGTTGGTTTCTTGGGATCATAGAGTTCTAGTAGATGCCCGCATGTATTTTGATCATTTTTTCATTTGAAAAAGGTGAGAAAAATTGGTAAAATATCTATTAATAAAATTATTTTCCATTATTTTCTACAACTTTTTCCTATATTTCTGGCAACGTGACGATACCATAACGGAAGAACGATATTGGTTTAACAGCGACCCATTTTCGCACTTCTTCGGCATTTCGAAACCGCATGGCAGCTAAGCCAAGCTGCATCGATCTGAACAAGTAGACTAGCTATTCCTGGTAATTACACTTGATGGACAGAACTCTCCATTTGAGCTGCAACTGTGTATCCTTGAAAACTCTAGCAACGTATGATCGAGCGTTGTCACGCAAGAGAATGACTTTGCGTCTGTTAACTGTAACAATACATCGTTCAATTGACATCAGTAGACATTTGAATAGACATCCTAAACTAACTCATGGCTTTTTGCATTTAGGATTGTCGTAGTAGATCCACTTTTTTATGTGATGAACTTTATTACAGCTTGGAAAACATTTCCTTTTAGGGTAACTTTCAAAGGGAAAACTTATGACTATGAGAATAAAATACATCTTATTTTTTCTGTCACTTTCTATTAGGGTTGTTAATTAATGACTATGTTCATCGCGTATAGAAAATAGGCAGACTGCAACCGTGATTTTCTCTACACTATATTCGACAGATAGTCACAGATAGGAAAGTTTGACTCCTATCGTTCATAGAAATAGTATTAAGTTGCGATTGCCTGATATTACTCCGGCCGATAATTTCACAATAGTTTTTATGTGTTTTTGTTTCGTGAACTTTGACGAGAGGTACGACAGATTTTATGTCACTTAAAAAATTCCCGCACACGACCAAGACATGACTGTGGCTTGTGAATTGCACTATAACACTAGCAAGATTTGCACTGATTGGCTTTGAACATTGTTTTTTCTTGGTTAGAGCGGCTTTCACTGATATCACACAGTATTGACTTTTGACTTTTGACACTTCGACTCTTGTTGACATAGTTTCGTTGACTGTTGATTAGCTATACGTGCGGTAAATTTATTTTCGGCTGCACACTTGTATGGAATAATGCGGTTTTGACTTGTAACCATTTCTCAATTTACGACTATTTCTTTATCATTTTTAAATGTTAGCGGAATTTTCTTAAAAAATGCCGTATACAATATTTCTTAAGGCCTTTTGTTGAAAATCACCAAATATTTCAATTTTTAAACATATCCTTAAGTATGGCTGTGCATTCTGCTGTACTCATACCATTCTGACTCACTTTGCAAAATTTTTGCTTTCTGCCATTTCGTTTATAGCATACTCGGAATAATTTTTTAGTTTACGACCCTACTCATTATAGTTTTTTATAGCTTTTTTCATTGGCATACACATGTATACGTAACATAGAATATGCATCTGGGCTAATGCGCGTAATGAGCAGTGGAAGTTTACCTAGCATATCACTTAACGCAAGAAATTACTGTAAACGATTTCATATTTAGCGAATATGTTTTAAAAGAGTCCATGTGGGCTATAAGTCGCCATTTGTTATACCCTCCACTACTTGTGATACAGATGGCGTATTGAGTTTGTGCGGACATACGTAACACGCAGAAGGGCTTACAAAGGACCCACTTTTTATTATATCTATTGATTCAGAAAATCATTCTAAGCCTGCCTGTTTGTCTGATGTGTGTCCTTAAAAAACTTGCATGCAATCTACAGGTCACGATTTTTTGAATATCACCGCATACAAGGATTCTTAGGAAATGTAAACACTTATATGGCAAAAAGTCTGATTATTAATATTTTATGATGGAAATTTTTTCATGACAGTAATAAAAATTACGTGGACCAAATTTGAACGACATCGGTGTATTTCTTCGGACCTACTCAATACAAAATTGCTAATACTAAAACTGGCCGGATCTTTCCCAACTTTCCCAAAATGTCTTGCTTGTTTTATATATAAGGGTTCCAGACTAATGCACGAAATTAAATTACAGTTGAACTGACTCTACTTGACTTGACTATTTCATTTTAGACGATTTTAATGGTTGCCACGCGCTCTTTTGTGGTCCTCTTCGCCACTTGTGATGAGTGTCACGATGGACATTTATAATTCACCATTTATTATAAAGAAAATTATTATGAAATTAACCATAAAGATGTGTGTATTGCAACGTTGTCTCATTATATCGATAGTTAAGTAACGACTAATACATTTAATTACCGGTAAATGTATATCGTTCGGCACTTTACCTGCATGATCCCGTTGGTAGCGTAACATATCGTGTAGCATTTGACCGAAACTGTATGAAAGTGAAGCCTGAAGTCAGCTTATGATATAAAGCTCATCACTTTATTTGAGCAAATATTGTATATACTACTTCCGCTTAAACCTTATGATATAGGGAAGGAAGTGGTGATTATTTTTAAGTCTACCTTCTCTGAAAACTAAGGTACTTATTTTGAAAAAAGCATGTCGTGCGCAGCCGACATTATTTCCCTCTTTTTTTGCACTCTGTGCGTGCTTCACAAATTACATATTCATTTATGTTTTTTGTGTTCTTTTTTGTCCAAGGATTGATATGACGGGTATGAATAGTATATGATGAATAATTCTTCACAATTGTCCGTCATGGAATCAATAAAGGAAAGTCTGAAGAAGAGAAAAAATGTGTTAATAAAACTTGAAGAGCAGCCAATCAGTACGTCTTGCATATAAATTAATTTACTGTTCGGGACATGACTATATAGAGTAAGTGAAAGAATAAACCATAAACTGTGCATACACACGTATGTAATTGCTGTCAGTCGTATGTAGTACTAATGTAAAGGCAAAGAAGCCACAAAGTAGTACAACTTAAGACTTTTATTCTGTTGCAGTTGAATACAATAACTGATTACTATCAAAGGTATGTATGGACATGCATGAGTGTGATCGTTTTTTGTGTGCATGCGAAAGAAAAAGGAAGAAACGGAAATTATACACAATTGAAACTCGGGCCTCGGTACGTATTATTTACATTTACGTGCTGTAAAATTATCGTAAATTGGTTACTCTTTGTTTTTTATTTGCTTTCGTATCCTTTTTTCCTAATCTTCTAAGCTGGCAAAGGAAAACTTTTAACGCTCTGACCGTAGGGTTACGCGAACAGAAAAGTTTTAAAAAAATGCTGTTTTATTTGTTTTTTCGAAGAAAATTTCAACACCACAAACACGAAAAATTAAAGTACAGTAAAGCGCCCGCAATAAAGTCTAATATAAACCGGAGTCAATTTGTTCATCCGTTGCTTTGCAAATAGCATTAAAGATAAAGACAGCAGAAGGAAAACAATTGCTTTTGCTACAATATGGAGCGTACTTCCGCGAAAAGTTGCTTAAAGCTTTGTGCATAAGCAGTTTCAGTGGACGGACTGATCTAATTTAAAGAAACTGAACTTCACATGGTGGTCTGCCAAAATCTGCTATAAACTTGGCAATTGTTTTGACTTCAGTTGTCATGACTTGTTTTGCGATATTGCACTAAATGCGGTGCATTTTCTTTCTTTCTCTCTTATTTTTTTTGCTTTATTCACTAAAAGATATATGTGAATGACTTACCGATTTCAGGCTTATGACCAGCAGAACTATTTGTTATATAGTTATAGAATGTTAAGAAATGAAGGAAGCAAAACAAGTAAATTTCTATAACAACATCTTCTTATCCTAAACAAGGAACTGGAGATAGAGAAACAGAGAAAGTGTAAGCGGTGATGTAGGAAAAAGTTAACGTTACCGGGCAACACGATATCTACATTCTCCACCAATGTTGCTATGGACTAAGAATAGTTACTCGTACGTCTGCATACATATGTGTTCACTTGGGTATGTGAAGTGTAAAGTGTGTATCATGAAAATTTCTTGTCGACTTTCAAGTTAAAAGTCAATATATTTTGCCAACATTATCAATTGTTATTATTTTTGTTGTTGTTTCCTTTTGTGTTTGCAGTCTAGGAATTTTTTAATATTTGCACAAGTTTTGCATAAAATCCTATCTGTTTATTTGCTTTCCTTTAAAACTTTCATGTGCATGGAAATATTAGTAGAATGCATTAACCCAAACAAACAAAAGAACCCAAAAAATATCTGAACGTTATTTGATATTTCACTGCAAACCTAAGGTGAATAAGTCGCATCAAATGCTCATCAGAGGTTGCATTTGCGTCTTCAAGTTTTTGTGCCATTTTGAGAGGGATACGTTTTGATTATTCGCTACCAATTAAATCAAGACAAGAAATTAAAAAAAAATTAGTTTTTAGATAATTCTCTGAAAAACTAAATATAATGAAACGGTTTAGAAACGTAAAATTTCTCAACTTGTTAAAGTCGACGCTTATACCTTTTTTACGTTGAAAGGTGCGATAAGCATTTTGCGGTAGCTTGCAATTACAAGAATCAGGGAAATCTGTCTTAGTGAAGAATTTCGTTTGAAAGGTTTGAAAGGACCAAGTTTTTATGGGGAGTTCCTACATTAAGGTCTGTTAAGTAATTTCTAGTAATTTCTAGACAGTTTCCAGTTTACTCCGATGTTTTAGGAACGAAATGCTTCGCTTACCTACAAGAATAGAGACAGTGCTCTTAAATGGTCGAAATTGTTGCTCGAGAAACTTAATTCATATACGGAAGAGCAATCATTTGCGTTATGTTGTTGATTGTAAGCTAGATTTAGTCCGTCGGTTGACGATGTTAAGTGATAATACCAACTTCCAGTAAGATATACAAAAAGATGATTAAGGTGGTAAAGACGATATTCTGAATCCGCTCGTAGGCCCGTATCATCATTCATTCTTCATATTAACAAACGTTTTCATTTTTATATCCGCTACCGAAGGAAAGGAGTTCTTTAAACGCCAGGCTCCACGCGAGGTTGCTATGTTTTTGATCGAAGTCAAACTTGAATCGATATATCCGTGTCCGTCTATCTTATCTGCGTGAGGTTAACATCCCCCTAGTCGTAAAAATTAAAATTTTAGTTTCAGATTTGGTAGAAGTCAAATTCAAAGCCCTTGCATCTCTGTGGCATCGAGACGAGAAGCAGAGAAAAGAAAAAAAGATATTTTCTTTCTTTTGACTAAATTTAATTTACATAAGTTTTTTTATTACAGGCATAAATCTTACCACATATTTCCAAAAATTGTGTCAAGTTCTATTAAAAAATGTTCTTTCCGCATGTGCTCTAAATGAGTTTTCGTACTCCTTTCTTTCTGTTTACAAATCAATTTTATCAATCTTTCAACGATTAACTATTTTGTTTTCAACTTTTCCAAAATTTCTCTCTTTTTTGTTATATTTGTTTGTTGTTCAACATTCTTTGTCATATGTATATCTTAGTCCTTTTGTGGTATGTTAAGTTTATAAAGATTTATGCAACATACAGAAGGACTTGAGATAAATCCCCGTTTTGTAATGGCAATCAGTTCAGAATAATTTTTTAATCACTCCAAGCCTGTCTGTCCGTCGAACCGCCCGCTTTCTTGTGTTCAGAATACAGAACGTAATTTTTGAGATATCTTGGTGGAATTTGGTACAAAGGACGTTCAAAGGACGAAGGCTGTTGAAAATGGTTTTTATCGCAGCACTTTTTCCATCATTTATCATGTAACGATCTATATTGAAAAGTCAATATTTGGACTGATTGTAGAAGCAAAGACATTGGTTTCTCTCTTTACCCAGGCTCCATTAGATTTCTCCCAATTAAGCCCGAAGTTTTCCGCCTTGACCGAGAAATTCAAAAAGTAATAGTCTCTGTTTAATGGAAGCCAATATTTGAACATGTCTGATCAGCAAGAAAACCAGTACCGATGTGGCTTGAGGGTTATGTTCGCTCGATCCACGTTATAATATCGGTGCCTTCTGTGCTTCCTACCGCAGCTTACACAGGGACAACCTCTTCCGTTGTAATAAATTATAGCTATCCTTGGAATTCTTAGAATTCTCGCCAAACGCTCTACAATCCGTTGAGCATGATAATTCTATTGAACAAACTATGAAAGTTTCCACTATAGCCGAAGAAAGAGATGCACGTGACTGGTCCGATTGGCCTGAAAAAGACATATTCCTCTGCCTACAGTGGATTCAATAGGTGTCTCCCCAACTCTACTCCAATGAGTACTAATAGTTGTGAACTAGATATACCTCCGTGAAGAAAATCTGTATTTTCAGAACTAAGTTATCGCTCTAAGAGCTGAGCATACATATTGTGTTGAAAAGAAATTTCTCGCAAAATTTCGTCGCTTAAGATTACTTTTCCGCTACAACCAAAGGAAAAAATTGTAAACAAGGCCTTATAGCCGATGGTGCTTAGCTTGCGTTGGGGCTTGTTCAACATGACAATCACTTTAAAATAGAATTCTTATGTATACGGATTAAGTTGTAGCAGATTTATTTATTCCCCTAACTTCAGAAATTTGTTGTTACATACAGCATCTTATGGTTCAAAATTTCTTTAACCTAGGAATTAGACTGTTTTACACAGTGACTTCAATTTATCCAGTGTCTCATGGGAATGGAATAAATAATCCCAACGCATTATTCTCCTATATTGTTGCTCCTACTTTGAAGGTGTAGATGAGTTATGCCTCGATCAATTAAATCAGATCTACAATCATCGAAGAAGATTGTGAAATCTCGTGTTTAGAAATTATTCAAATTTATCACCTACACCGTCAAATATCCTGATCGGTTATCGTGTGCAGATGGTTATCATCAAGATGTCGCTGCATTGCTTCGAAAAGGTGTCTCCACTAATTCCCAATATCAAAGTAGAATTAAGGCTTAAAATTCCTTTATAACAAAACAAGTTTACTGCTACATCAAGTTGACTAGCGAATGGGGTCTGCGCAAGTGAAACCTTGGATAGAAGTATTTCAGGATTTAACGCAGTGATGTTATGTCGCTGTAGTATCTTTAAAGTATTCCTACTCATCCAGTGCAGGTGGCACATCCTGGATCTTTATAAATTGTACCAAGTTATTCACTAGCCCATGTAAAAGTTTTCGCATTGTTCTCATTTTGAAAACCTTGAAAAGCGGCAGTAAAGATGACAAAGAAAATAATGGGGCTATAGCCAAGGTTACTCTTATATTGGGGCTTTTTGCGAAATTGGTAACAGTACATTAATAAAGTCAATTAGTTTCCCTATATCAGCAAGACTTTGTTTCAAGGATACCTGCAGTAAGTAATCTGTTAGAGTTGGGTTCAACTAATCTGTTAGTGTTGGCTTCAAATATTTCTAAAGAACTTTACAAGGGTCAGCAAATTGAAATTATTTATACTGACCTCAGCGTGAATTTCGAGACTTACTTATGTTTTGATCCCAACCTGAGCTTCAATTCCCGTATACGTTCAAATGTAAATGAAGCCAGGTGTACTCTGGGATTCATCAAAAGGCGATTTCATGAATTTGATGACTCTTATCACAGTCTGTTAATTGCTTTGATTAGGCCAATGGTAGATTATGCGTCAACAGTGTGGGCCCCTAGCTACGAATGTGATATTGATAGTGTCTGTACAAAGACAATTTTTTCTTTTATGCTTACTGTGGTGGATCCCAGTAGTAGTCTGCCTCTATATGTGGACGGTCTGAAACTGATTAAGCTCTCAAGTTGATATGAGCAAAGACTTGGTCTTGGTATCTTTTGATTAATTTGGTTAATGGGGAAGCATCGTCGCCTGTTTTACTTATGGAAATTCATATTAATATTCCGCAGCGAGTATCGAGGCACTATATCCCAATAATCTTGCTGGTTTATTGCTCCAACTATGAACTTTTTTTTAACCCCTTCTATATTTCTTGTAAAAAAGCTAACGATTGTTATCATTTACCCTCTTTTCCGATTCGGTTAGCCCTATCAAAATATTAATAATCAATGATTTTTAAGCTTTTTGGTTTATTGGGAACAGCAATCTTGTATTAGCCGAATACACAAATAAGTGTGGTGTGGTGTAGGGTATTTAATAGTGAGCCCTGCCGCCAAAAATTGGAGATTGAAGTTTATTTACCATGTTATCTCGTTTTTAACTCGAATCCAAAATCTTAGAAGCACGCCAAGCACCGGTCATTTGGACGAAGCATGTCTTTGCATTTGCAAAACAGCTGAAGACATAAGCTTAAAGTCATAGGAACCTCGATAACTTCACTGCACCAACAAGTTAATTCTACAAATTAAATCGCAATTTGAAAGAAGCCATGATAAATTAAACTCGCATTTAGCAGAAATGCTGAATGGTCACTGTTGCTGAAGAGCTTACTTACCCTCCCCAGAGATTTTATTGTTTAAGTTATGAATACTTATACTTTCAGCACCATCGATGTTAAGATTATGCGAGAAGTAAAAAATTGCATAACACATTTGACTACAGTGAACATTGTACAACAGTTTCTAGAAAATTACCATATAATTAAACTTGGGTTAGTAACTGGACTTTATCCTGGTGGAAAGGAGCTTAAGTTTAGCTAATAGAAAGATGCTATAGTACTCTCCTTCCCAGGAAGCAAAACCTTAAGATGACCCCGTCGTGATATAGGAATCCATGTCGACAGCGCTTTCAATGGGCAACAGGGGAATTCCACGTATCCCACTACTTATGTATTGCCAAGGTTTTTGTCTCAAAAAAAACAAAAAAAAAGAAATAATTAAGACGACCTAAACGAAGAGCGAGAGAAAGAAGAGAAAAAGAAAGAGAGAAAGAAAGAAGAGAAGAGAAGAGAAGAGAAGAGAAGAGAAGAGAAGAGAAGAGAAGAGAAGAGAAGAGAAGAGAAGAGAAGAGAAGAGAAGAGAAGAGAAGAGAAGAGAAGAGAAGAGAAGAGAAGAGAAGAGAAGAGAAGAGAAGAGAAGAGAGAGTTAAGAACAATGCGTATAGAGTCTGAAAATTGCAAAATGCAAGTAATGAGAGAATGAAAACAAATATTTACGATTTGGTTAAAAGTTATTTATTTTATTCTTCATTTGCTTCATAGACTAACGAGTATTTTGAATCATCCGTAGAGGTGTCCTTGAGAATCCTTTTCTTCTCTTGCGTTAAGTATGTTTCTAACAACAGATATTACGATCTCAGTTAGCTCTGTTAGTTAAAGTTCATATATTTTCCTGTAACCGCTGAGTTAATTTTATAGTTTGATCTATTTCTTACAAGCGTACGTATTACTTTGAACAAAAGCGTTTAGTCCGAAACGGAACGGTTGTGTCCCGGCTGCTAAACGAATGTTAGCTGTAAATGAAAGCGTGCAAATGGTCAGAAGAAGAACAAAACGTAAGATTTCTATTTTTTGCACTGGTTAGGAAGCAATAAAAAATCTTCGGCATTAAAACATGTGGTAGAAGGACGCACAAAACTTGTAAATTTTATCAAGGAGCGTAATGTGAAAATATCCATTGAACCGTAACTTTCTAGAACTTTATATAAAGTCTAGAGAGAAAGCCGAAAACGCCTTATACCCCTTACCTTTAAAAGATTTTTTTTAAGTGTTACTTTGCAAACTGAAGAAAAAAATTACACCTTCTCCCTTCACAGCAAAGTACAAAGAGGAAACTTTGTTTGCAATTACATCTGTATATACATGCCAATGTTCTCATGGATATAGATGTATTCAAGAAATAACTTACTAAAAAAGATGGCAAAAGTAATTTCCTATAAGGGTTGCGTAAAATTATCCATGCATAAAGCTAAACGAAGAAATATTGTAGGAAATCAAGCAAATAATTCTAGTGAAAGAGTACTTGATTGTTATGTAGTGAAAAACGATAATGAAAGAGACTTTCTCTCTTAACTTGTATCAAAAAGATTGCGTTGCTCAGAAAGGATTAAAATATATTTATGATCTGCTTGTGTTTTTTTTTTACACAGGATTCAACATTTCCCAATAAAAGGATGGACGTTTTTATCTTGTGTTATGAGAAAGCGTAAAAGGCTTTTTGAATTTTCCTAGTCTTTCATTTACACCGGTAATGTGAGTTATGTTTCGTTTAGGCAATAAAAAGAGGAAATCACAAACGAGACGTATGTACTAAACGGATAGAAAGTCAGAAAGGATTCTGACTGCATAATGCCGCTTATAGTCGTAAGAGTTTGCTGAGCACAGATTACTATAAGTTGCAATGAGAAGAAGAGTGGATGCACGAGGTATATAGATCAGGAAAAACAATAGTTAGTAGAACCAGTTTATTAGCTGTAAAGTACTAGAATTAAGTGATGATCTTACTATTGTAGCTTACGTAAAGTGGAGAAGAGATTGGAAACAGTCGACATTTGAGCCAGCGATTTGCTCATCGATATAGATGCTCTCAAGTCTGATTGAATCCTTGTAATGGGTTGTCGAACTGAGAACGATTGCTCTCGCTTGTGAGAAAACATGGTCTGTGCAGCACTAGTATGTTTTATTTTAGAAGCACGCAATAGACGCTAACTTGCATCTTTTCGGCTACTTTGTAACTGTTCTTGTAAGTTTCGGTTCACTGTGTCGGCGTGTACTTCCCCATGAGCCTTGCTTTGCGATGTTAAGCGCATTTTATAGTGAATTTATTGTATATTTTGAACAATGGAAAGAATTTTGCTTTCCTTGGTACTCGATTGAAATCTGGACCTTCCCACTGATTATCCCGATAACCTTACGCTTGCCGTACTTTTTTTCTTTGTTGTATTGCATAGACCTGGCGATGCTGGCCTAATCTCACGTGCACCCACTTATTAAATTGTTGTAGAATCACTGTATTTTGTAGGTGCTTGTATTTTTGATCAATTCTTTGTGTTCTCTCCCATTTACTAACACTATATCAATACTGACTTTCATATACTCTCGAACATACTCTTCGTTCCCAGGTTACCGATTGGCCTTCCTTGCACCTCGGAGCGGTTCTTGTTTTCTGTCTTTTAACAAAAAATAAAAATTTTCCCTTTTATCTTACGAAACGAGCGATTTTCCCCTTCGTCGGCTCAAACAAAAAAAGGAACCGAGCGATCTGTACGCTTCGAGAGCTCAAACTAAAACAGATAACGAAAGCAGTTTTGTTGCTTCGTTAATGGCTCTGTAGGAGTTCGAATCGGCGTTGACCATTGCGCTGAGTTTTGATTAGAAGTCTATTTCAACTTGGAATAAAAACTATTCCTGGTCTTTCGTTAATTTTGTAGGTGGTAGTCCTAGCTAATCTTACACTAAATCCTGAAAATATATAAAAATAACTAAACTAAGCTTAAACCTATGTGTGGGACCAAAAACGTTTGTCATTTTCCAATACATTAGATGAAGCTTCGCAATTTTCAAGGGATTGCAATGGGAAAAGCTCACATCATATAATTCGTAGTTAAGAAGATACACGGAGCGAACACAACCGTAAAAAGTTTTACCTTCCGGTAATCCAATAGGTTCGGGTGAAAGTAAAGAAAATATTTGCTATTACTTCTCCTTACAATTGAAACAGAGAGTGAGAACGAAAGAACGAAATTTATTTCTTGTCTCACTTCAATAGGGAGCAAAATTTTTTTCGAAAATTTAAGTCACCTTTGCTAGCTGTGCTCTGCGTTGGAGAAGTTCTCCTTATCATGTGGCAGTTGTACAACGAAGCATTTGCTTATTTATAGATTTGTACTCTATGACATCATTATTAGCAGAAAAAACCAAAATAAGTAAAAGTTTGCACTTTTCATTTCCCTTTGACTTGCAGACGTTTCTTAATATTTAACGCAGTCTATAAGACAAAGTCGTGCGGTTGAAATGAAACTGAATGAATAAATGAAACGTCACAGTAAATTTCACTGCAACACTTGATTGTGCGTTTGTGTATCCGTAGGCTGACTGTAGCCTCAAGTTATCTTAACACCTTTGATTTACAACTGTGTGCGCAGGATATACAATAACGGCAGTGGTAGTAGCAGTAGTTGTAAGCACAAGGGAAACTAAAAGGGTTTGAATAAATGAGGCAGAAGGCCTTTTGTACGAATTTTTAGAGATCACTTCCAGTACTGGTTGTTTTTGCTACTAGGGTTGATTGCTATAGATTTTATGTGTCTGTGGCTGGTCGGTTATACGGAAATTGTTCTCTTGTTATCAGTTCAATGAAAGCATACTCTGGGCTTTGTGTGATATGGTATCGGCAAATAAAAATGCGAACAATTCAAATGAACATTTACACATCACTGACTTTGTGTGAACGCATTAGTAGCGGCATCCACAACAATAATAATAATAATGACAACAACAATGCCATGTTACATTTGTAAAATTTATTTAGTTCAACATTAATGTTGCACATCCGCACAATCATCAATATCATGCGGAGTTTTGCAACCATCGAGGTAACGGAAATGGCCATTGGCTGAGCTTTTATAGTCTCCTCCGTGCAAACACCATCATCATCACCATCATGCAAGATTGTGTAGTATCTGGTTATTTTTACTGCTGTTTTAAGAGTAACTGTTTATATTACAATTACAAAAAAAAAAAAAAAAAAAAAACAGAATTCTTTTTATGAATTGTTATCGCATTGTTGCCTCGAAATCCTTTATATTGATTGCAGTCAAACTTTATCGATAGCTTATAAAAACACATGCATGCATGTGGCATATGTGTGTGTGTGTTTAATATGTACGTTTCCAGTGATTTAACGTTTGTATATCTATATACGCGCTTTGTGACTCTATATGTCTGTCTATTCCCTGCTATTCATTCGCTGATGATTACACAATGAAGTGAATTTATTCAATTTAGTTCGAAATTGAATGATAAATGGCTAAAGTTTACATTGTTTTTCTGTTGTTCCTTCCTGTCCTGTCGTCTCTTGGTGGCTTTTGTTTTGTCTACAAAATAACAAAAACATGCACATACACTCATACACACATTATACGATTTAGCAATTATTGAGTGTTCAGGTTTCAACATGTTTTAGTTTTCGCAATACTCTTGAAATCGCTTTAATATCGCATCGTACGTACACTTGTGTTCAAAAATATAGTAGTAGAAGTGGAAATGACAAAAGCAAGGCAAAGACAGTTATAATGCTTTTATCAACTAATAATCTTTTTGCAAGGCTTTTGGATATAAAATTATTATAATTTCCTTTTTATTTCCACTTTTGTCCAAGTATGCTTTTTGTTACTCAAATTTACCCCCGAATAACGTTACGTGAATATAAAAAAGGTAAGACGGGCGTTATATTTAATTAACGAGCATCTGCGCTAATGCTCTCTGAATATTTTCGCATGTGAAGCTTAACCCGTACCATTTTTGGTCGTGTCCTTATTAATGTTTTGGAATAAGCTTTGTATAATTCAAACTTACTACTACGTCGGAGGGACATATTAATGAAAACTAGTCGACGTAATCATCATACTAACCCAGGAAAGCATAAACTTATGTAATCTTTTTAGCACAGTGGTATAATACAGATCGGAAAGCTTGTCAACGTTTCCATTTGATTCACTTACAAGATATCACAACTACCACTATGAGTCGAGCACGTCGTACAGGCCTTGTTCAGAAGATGTAAAAATTTGCATGCGATAACTTCACAGTTGTAGAAATTGAATTATTTAATGCGCCATAAATTTCTTAAGCATGCCCTAATGATTATCTCCGAGAATTATCTACATTATCTAATTTTCATCTGATCTTTTGCCCTAAAATTTTATTTCAGAATTTTTTGAAAGCCAAAGCAAGATTTTGATATGAAATTTAAGCCTTATCCTAGCTTTTATTCACGTCAGACATTGCAAGTTTTGATTTTCAGGGGCAGAGAAATAAATGACATTATTGCGGTCATTTCAACAATACTTTTGGATATAAGTAACGCAACGTGAATCCGAATTTTATCTTAAAATATATTGATAACGTTTCTCTTTTTGCATACATGACGCACTTTAAATTTTAATTATTCAAAATATCGCAGCCTAGCATGTACGACCGTCAAATGCTTGAAACACTTTTCAAAACGTAGTGTTATATGAGTAGTGTTCATAAAAATGATTCCATCTAATTCATTTTAATAACAAATATACAAATAACAAAGATGGCTGAATATATAGGCTGAAATGCTCTATGCTTCAAACCATTCAGAAAATTATTCTGAATCTATTAAAGGATGAGTTCTTCTAGATGTTATGCGTATCCGCACAAGCTCATTTGGCCAGAGAAATAAATTTTAGGACTAAAAGGACTAGGTCTTAAAACACGAGCACGCATCTAAGATTATCGACTTTGTTGAAAAACTCTACCGCACTTCAGATTTGAACCATTGAGTTGTTAGTCGGCACTCTTTCCCTACTCGGCTGCTGAGGCGGCTCAGTATTGATTTTAATCTCAATTCATGCCGACTTAAGTGAGAAAATTCGTAGAAATTTAATATATATTTCTTTATGTTTGATAAAACCTTTCTACGTTTTCTACATGATTTCCGCCTTAGGCAAATTGTGACATAAAAAATATTTTTTTATATGATTTTCACACGTTTTCCATAATTAAAAAATAAATAAATATATAAATAACTATTTCGGGTTTCTTTAGAAAAAAGTGAACAATTTTCCGAGGTGTATAACTAATTACGCATTAGAAACCATGCACAGGCAGTACTACGCTTAACTCATATTCAATCCGCTGACATGTATAAAGAAAAAAGGCATTTACTGTCCTTTCGTAAATCGCCAGATTGTTGCATGATATTAATCGCTTTAATGCAAAAAGACTCTTTCTAACAGATTTCGGATCGTTATTATGCTCAAAAAGCCGCGGTAATCACGTATCCAGCATATGGTGAAATTTCCTTGTCGGGTATACGCACAAACGCAGTACACCGTTCATTAAATGAAACGGTTGGTCCTACTCTTCAATACGCACAACTCGTACTTTTTATTGTATTAACATTAACCCTTGTTCCATTCTTTTTTTTTTTTTTTTTGTAATATATTTAACTAAATTATTTAACGGGTCTACCCAACACGTATACAATGAGCATATTATCTAAAGTTATACACCAGGGATTTAATTTTATATTAACGCGACTAAACAATGCTCGGGTTTTTTCAGAAAAGAAGCCTAATGTCTGGCGAGTAGATTGTGGATTGTGGATGGATTGTATCTACATTTGATTCAAAAAACCTCCTGCCAATGATAGCCGAGTGTGGGACTTCTTTAGAATTGATTTAACCATTCATTTCTGTGGTCACAGTTGTGCAGTCCTTTGCGTGTCTATGTTGCGTATGTCGTATGCCGTGTTGTGTATCTCGAATGCAGTTATTAACGGAGGCCAATAATTTCGTTCCTACCTTCTTCCTGTTTATATTTCATTTTTAAATTATTACGTGTGTTACAACTTATGAAGTAATTTCTTGCATCGAAAGTAAAAACAATCTTTACAAAAAAAAAACCATTTTTATATCGGCCATAATTCTTCTTATAACCTCACATTTTTTCCAAATTTGAAATAATAATTCTCTCTATTACTGTCACTTTAATGAAAAATAAAAAGCACACTTCGATTTCAAATTTTGAAGATCGATTTTCCTGATCATTACAAACCTGACTTGGATTGAATCTTCAAATGACCATAACACATGCGTTAGCACGTTGTCGCACTACTATTATGTTAAACATAACTGTAGGTAACAAAGGGATTTTCGGAAAAAGTTCATTTTCGCATTGGCATTGACTAATGTGAACATTTTTATCCTAAACTTTTACCTTTCACGGTTGCTCAATATCTACAGAAGTTTATGTGGAGAGCGTTATTATTGATGAGCATTTTCGTTAATGAGCTGAACAAAAGATAATCAAATTAAATCAAAATTATAAAAAATACTCAAATATTTTTTCTATTAAATTAACGTTTTTTCATTAAAAATAATGAAAAAGAGAAAATGAATAACATTTCAACAAACGCATATCACTTCAAGCAACAAAACATTATTGTTGTTGTTGACCGACTATTAATTACCTTGTACGAATTCACTACATTTGTTGTAAACTACAAAAAGGTATGCGTTGTTCTCACATTAAGATTTACTTTTCATCAAACTGCTTCTATACGAGTAGGCCCAAGACAGACAATACAAATTAAGTAAAGTCGATTCCTTTTCAAAAATCTTATTATTATGCTCACCACCAAAGGAGAGAAGTGTGTCCATTTTGCCAAAACGTTTCCAATACCCTGAAGGAAGCGTAAAATTCTGTGCAGATCTAAGAATGTCTGTCTATCTGTCCGTCTCTCTATCTCTTTGTCTGTGGTGAAAATTCTTCTGGCTGCAACAAAAAACCTAACTGCTTTAGATATGGCAGAAAGACTAGAAGCTCTTGCACGCAGGCTGATATTGAAAATGGGCCAAATTGGCAAAAGGACAAGCCCATAGTATCTCGACTTTCCAGATTTTCTGTCCATTACGCATTAACTACAACAGGCACACTGTAGAAATTTCCACCTATATTCTACACACATGGCAAAAAGCATTCTCGTAATGTTTTAGATCATAAAGATTTCGATTTTTCGGGTTTTCTGCAGTCCTTTTTAAGATGCAAGTGGTGGTTATTAAAAATTTGATCACACACCATGCACTGAGCCATTTTGCGTATAATATATTTCTTGACGAAGTGATACGTTGCTCGTGCGTGTTCCCTCGATGCAAAAAAGCAGTATCAAGGCGGAGCCAAGTTGAGGCAATAAGCCCGGCGCTAGCCCACGAGGCCTTTCACAGTTCAGTGAAGTAGCAAGCCTGTTCCGCCATATGCACAAATGGCACGTAAAGTATTACCTCGTTTTGTTTTTTTTTGATATTCTACTCGTTTTTCTTTTTAACAGCAAGCCATTGAATTCGATTTATTCTCATACCCGTGGACGTATGTAACACGCAGAAGAGCTTAACATAAACCCATCTTTTACTATACCGATCGATTCCGAAACTGATTCTGAACCTGTCCGTCCGTTCGACTGTCTAATGTCTGTCCACGTAAAATGGTGTTCAAGCGGTAGATCACAATTTTTGCGACATTTTGATGAAATTTGGTACATTGACGTGTCTTGACCCAAGGACGAACGCTATTGAAAATGGTTAGAGTCGATTCACTTTTTCGACCACTCTCCATGTAATGCCCTATTTTGAAAATGCAATATGCAATTATCAAAATTTCTTGACAAAAGTGGCCAACTGATAGTATGTCAGCATTCTCAATTGGCGAGAAAAGTAGGGCGAGGGCAATTTTTTGAACCCCCTCCCTCATAACGAAAATTGAAGTTCATGTGACAAGAGAATGTAATTTTCAAGGCTTCATGATGAAAATTAGATCATAATAATAATTAAAGAGAAAAAATTGAACTGTACCAAATTTGGTACATCTCGGCCTATTTTTCGGATCGTACCCTATCTAAGCATTTTTGAGAACAGTTTTGTGTTTTAGAGCAGAAAAGTCCAAGTTTTAATATTTTGCGATGAAAATTGATCCATAATAGCAGTTTGATACAAAAATTAGCTATGCTGAATTTTGAATACGTACCACAAATTTTGAACTTCTTGGGCACAATCGTTTCTACGGAAAGTAAGCCCTTATTTGCGAAGAGGTCAAAGTTTTAATACACAGTTCCCAAATAGTAAGTGCATATAAAAACAAAGTGTAACTCTTGTGTTCTATGGCAAAAATAAGAATCGGGTTAGACAATGTGGTGTAGGATATTTAGCAGTCGACCTAGCTCGACTATAATGTTTCTACTTTTTGTTAGTAGCGTTTGATATTAACCGTTGCAGAAGACTTTAGTAGGTAATAGCCATTAAGTATAGAATGTTATCGTTTTGCTATAGGGATTCGGTTTTGTGTTAAATGTCGATGCAGCGTCAAGTGAAAAGTAGGTTTATCTCAAGTTCTTTTATGAATTACACATACCTACGCAAATTTGATATACTCTTACCGCAAGTGAGACAGGCGACAACTTCTCCTTCAAGCAGGATGTAATTTTACTTTTTTTTGCTTTCATAGCAAATAATTCAAGTGCATGAAAATAATCCTTTTGGCTTTTTATTATGGACTATTTAACACATTTTTATGGGAATTAGTATAATGATAGGCAATGTCACAGAAAACTATTTAGTTGGAAATGACGACTGCTGTGGCCAATCGGTCATAATTCCATGCATTCTTCTTAAATATACCTAGAAGAAGACCGAATAAAAGAATAGATGGACAGAAGAAGCAAGCGAAGAAGAATAGAAACCGTGTGGGTTAATTGTGTGGTCGGCATATAAATTTGTTATGAAAATATTTAAAATTGTACGGATAGGTTAAGAAAATATAATCGGATTTGAGATTTAATCAAATGCTTTGATCAATTATAGAAACGTTAAACGTTCCCTGTTTGTTATTACAAACTTGCAATTTTGTTGCATTTCGTAATAAGAAGTATAACGGATTTATAGTAAACAAAAATGAAATAGTCTTGATGATTTTCTGGCCATGAAAGCGAAAATCAGCCCATATATCCCATTGAAACGTTTAATCAATACTCGTATATAATTTAATTTCCCTTTCGCTTGAATTGCCTGGAGTAGGTAAGGGTTTAGTTTTCATTACATCAAAACAACTCAATGCTTTATTGATTCTCAGGCATGACATTGTAACTATAGTCGAGGAAGGAATATGTACATATATTCTTTTTCAATCTCAATGTGTAGGATTCCATGGTTTTGCTTCTATGACAATAAGAAATATATGACAACGTGTTATTGATGAATGATATGTTAACTGAGTGGCGGCAATTGCCTAATAGTGTCTTATATATCTCAGTTTACATATCGTTATTGAGTGCCTCTGACTCATCGTCAGTTGATATGGTACAATTTGCACTGTCATCTGATAGCTTAATGACAACAACGCCAACGACACAATAACAGATAAACATGCTTTGTAAGGAAATTGAATTGAAAATTGAATTGTCTTTCATATTTGCCATATCTCCGCACAGCATGACAAGAAAAGTCACGAGACATGCTAATAAATGCTAACAAAGTTATACGAGCTTTGCACCAAATTTTGAATATCCATTATCTCGAAAGATCAGGCTAATCGGAATAATTCCTTTATTTTACGTTTGAATAGTTCTGGTATATATATTTGATTCGATGTCTGTTTGCGCTTAAAGAAAAGTCTTGGGATGCACATCTAAAATAACGCAAAGTACTTATAGTTTAAATATCATCCAGTTATGCCTAATTTTGAATAATTTGTGGCAAAATAAAACACTGTGGTAATCATTTAATTTAAAGACCATGTAGCTTTATTGGTGAGATCGGTTACCCCAAAATTGGCGCACGTGTGCACAAGGCATTGAAATAGTACAAAATGTATTCTGAAAGATTGCGATCGTTTCCATCTGTCTGCTCACGAAGGGAAGCGAAAATGTTCTGCTCGAAACACACAACAAAATGGAGCTACAATAAGTAAGACTTTCGTACTATTTCTGTAAAATGTTGCTTATTGAACGATTAGCAATAAATGGATTGCATTGTCGAATGACGTCGACTGACTTTTTTGGCTTGAAATCGATGCTGGGGATTGGGACAACGTTTATTTTCGATAGAACGACGACCGTATATCACATGAAATATATAAAATCGGATCTCTTTTTAAACGAGCTTATATAAAACTCTTTGTTACTAGTGTTTAGTAACTGGCGGCATACAATACGAATCCTCCTCATCAGCGCTTGTATCATGTAAGTAACTTTTCAGATAACCAGGGACTCGTCCATGATTAACAGTTGGTATCCCACCGGATACCGATTTAGTCTTCCATAATTATTCTTATAATTTCGTATACAGATTTTATGCGATTTTTTTTCTTACGATATGTTTTATGCCACTTTTCTTGGCGAAAAAAAAGAAATGCTTGCGAATTTTGATCTACGACGGCCGTATTTGATTATGTACACTTTGAAAATATCTCCATTTATAAAATGCGAAATTAAACTTTTTTAAGATCTCTCATGTGTAGTTCAGTCATTCAATTTATTTGGAAAGCACTTTGTCGCTATTTCGTAAAACTTGCTCTACTTTCCTCTGGAGGGTATCTCTTCTTCACATGTATAATAATATTAATATGTTGTCAGAAATCACTTGTTGAAGCTAATTATAAAATTTCTGAACATTTTTTCTTCGATTCCCATCTACCGCTCAAAATCCTGTGCTCGTCTTTATCTTTAGAGTATTCTCTATTTCACTTCAACGTAAGTTTTTCAAAGGCGAAGAAACGAGAAGCAAATGCGAAACAGTTATGTAATCCCGACAACCTGACTAATTGAGCTGTGTGCAGATATTCAAGCACATTTTCATTATTTTTTAAAGAATGTTTTATCAAGAAATAAAACCGATGGTTTTGTTTTAGTCCCGAGACTTTTTGATCTTGTGGTGTAACGATGCTCAATCATCGTAAAAATCATAGTATCAATTGAATTTATATCAGACGCAGGAAGAGAAGCCAGCGGAAAGTGGGATTTTAAGGAGAAATGCACAACAATGCTTGGCGAACTAAAATTTGCTATTCATCGGCAGTTGTGGCTGTACGGCTTAAATGCGTGGTAATTTCAAGAAGTTTGCTAATTCTGTATCGTTGTTTAATATTTCACTGTACGTTTATAGTTTATTTGCGGCGTAACATTGTAACGTGCATGTCTTTTATTGTACGGTACGGTATATTCTGCTATTTAATATGCAACAAGAGATTGTTAGTGTGCTTTACCCTGAAGATCCCAGCAGTTAGTTTGAACAGAAATATCTTTGAAGCACTTTACGTACTCGTAATTCAGTACAAAATAAAAGGAAGAAATATTCTTGGTGCGGATTATTGTCTTTGTACTCGATTTTCATATGCACCTGAGCCATTGCTCTACCATGTAGCGTAAGAGAAGTAATATATCGAACGGTAAAGTGGGCTCCTTATATTGTTTGTAACTTCAAAGAAAAAATGTAATGCTTTCTCATAATACGTTCGGTAAACGGCTTTTCAAAGTTCGCCTTAAACCTACCGTATCCCACTTGGCTGCTTGCGTCTCGGGTATCTAACTATAAAATGATTGCATTATGATTTCGAATGCTTGCATTTTCATTTTTATATGTACGTCTTTCGGTATCAATAATGTGCAATCTTCTACTCTACTCTGTCTGGCGTATACAATACTTTATTATTGTACGGAATGGCAAAAAGCGTTAGTGCAAGAATGTAGGTAACAATCAAAATCTCAAGAAATTTATGTAGCGAAGCAATATATGTATATAAGAAAACGTAAGATAGGAAGAATTTCCCAGTAAATGCTCGAAGAAGATATCGTCTTATTCGTTATGCACAGCAGAAGAAAGCATTCTATTTAAGTGTATCAACAATTGTCAAAGTTTATATTTATCGAGCGATTACCAAAAGTACATCTGCATATGCATATGACCCAGAGAATAGATTTGAAGTCACGTAATGGTACTGTATACATACATATGCTGTAAAAGGGGGATATTTCAAATGTCTGCGCAAAGGAATCGAAATAGTTTTGTGCGTTGAAAATGCGTATACCTAAATAAATACTGTCAGAGACACAAGACTCCTATAAGCACATACTTCGATACTTGGATAAACTCGACGATGTAAGCACATATCCACATGTCCTACATTTGTGCGTTTTTTCATCGTTTTCTAGTTTAAGCTGACACTGCATTTATCGCAACGTAAATGTATCAATATCTACTAGGCACAACAGTGTTCAAAAAAGTAGTAGTGACCTTCAATAAAAGGCAAATAACTTTGTCTTGCTTTTCGCTCACTAATTACCAGATTTTTCTTAAAAATAGGATTAACACAAATCTTTATGAATTTATTTATATTTTAACAGTTGTCCGATTTCGATTTGACTTGGTACTCAAAGGCACCTGTAGTGGTAACCTAATGCTAATGATTCTGATATTTTCACTATTTCTTCCGCATAAGTTTTCAATACAGTTCAGAACCGGTCGATGACATGCTGGATGATTTTAATCGCTATAACGCGAAACTGCTTTGTCTGCTACCTTACTTTCTGACTACTGCTTTCTCATCATCATTCTTCGACTGAAAACCCCTTTTCAGAGCCACTTCGTATACAGCGTATAGCAAACGCGCTACTTTCAACGTATTAACATTGATATACGGACGTACGTCATTGAATTGATTCTTCTCTCTGCATTCATTAAGTAACATGATTTAAGCGCATTGTTGAAATCAAGCGTTCAGAATCAGTTAGTAGAAAACTGGACATCTTCCATCAAGACATTGCCAGACCACACTCAATGACTCTGCAAAGAACGACAAAGAGCGGCTTTGGCTAAGAAGAACTAGCCCTGTTTTGCTCCCATTTTGGCTTGGTTCGTTCTCTGAATGGATCTCTTACAGACGTAAGCTTAATTGTGGTAGTTAATGGTACAATGACTGAAGTAGAAAAGTTGCAAAAGGTTGTTCATCAAAACGCTATATATTTGGTTTGATGAAAGTCATTTAAATGATAAAAAAAAGTGCTTGAAATATAAAGAAGAAATGCTACGAAGTTTTATTGGGCTGTGATGTTTATTTGTTCTTATATGTACATCCTTCTTAAGCGCGAATAATTTAATCGATTATTCTTTGACTATTTGGATTTTAATTAAACTTTATCGCAGTTCAATTTGTATGTTTTCTCACTTTTCTTCACACCTTCGATAAACAAGCGGACAAAGTGTCCTCTAAACAAACTAAAAAATCGACAAACTTTCACAAATGTTGAACGTTTGGGAAGTTTTGAGCGACAGGTTTTTGCTCAATTTACGCACGTTCACATTATGCATTACTTTATCGGATCGGTTATATTAGCTTTCGACCCATTTTTAAACAGTCAACATATAATTAAAAAAAAAGACTGAGAAGTTTTCAAATACGGTTTGATACCAAACATCGAATTGAGTGCTGGGTGAATGATAGAAATAGCCTGACAACCTCTCCAATCACAACGATTGATAATTTTTTGCGATTGACTCCCGTTGATAATGATGATGATCCCGAATTTGTCTATTCTTCCGAATATTCTGCTTTGTGTGATTATGTGTAGTTGAACATATAGCTTGCATTGTATTGCTGCTGTGATATCCTAATGAAGAAGACATTTTGACATTTAAATGGTTGATGCACTGTGCAAACCCATTCATGATATTCGCCACTTTACGACGTTGATTGACTCGTTTTAGGCTGAAATTGATTAGGTAGCCAGAAGCCACACAGTCCATGAAATGTATTGCATGAAAAATTTTAAAATTGCATGGTTGCAAGACACTATATATTGATTGGTAAAAAATGACTGCAAGTACGTGGTGATTGCATAAGTGAGATGGCTGGTTAACATACGGCAAAGACCGACCGCTATTATTCTCAACTCAACTGAATATGTTTAGTTGCTCTCTCTATCTCTCTCCCCATCATTCATTATATTCAGCATTCTCTTTCTTAATAGAAAACAGTTTTGCACATTCGTTACTATTGACTGCTGGCAATAATTCGATTTAGTTCCGTATTCGCTGCTGGCCTTAAGCTTACATATCAAAGGCATCACATTATGGCAAAAAAAAGGATACAACGAAAAAAAAGCTTTTATTTCTGGTAGCACCCCCAATGATATTCAATGGATTTTCAATTTCTTATATCGAGCACTAGGATAATGGTAGATTAGTAGAAATTTTCTTATACATGACGTCTTAATTCCTTTAACAGTATTTATGCATATAAGATCAGCACTTGAGTTAATTTCTTTTGTTTCATATCATAATTTATTTTACTAGTTATTTTTCCATAAATGTAATCAATCCCTGAAAGCATGCTGGCTTTAAGTCATGGCTTAAATTTCATTAATACATTTTTTACTGGCGTGAAGTTAGCCCACTTCAGTTAGTCCCCCATTTTTGTTTTTGCTTAAATACGCGCTATCTTCACACTTGGTTCGCGCCTCTGCTAAGGTAATTGATGATACAATGAATATTAAAATCGGTAAATATTAAATTAAAACTTTGCATATATCTAAGGATGATGAGAATGGTACAAAAATATGGATATTGGATTCCAAGCGAATTCAAGGTGGGACTAATCGAAATAAGTTTTGGTAATATCTGAAATGCTCCTTTCCAGGCATCAAAAAAAGATTACTAAAATAAAAGAAACTAAGACGTAAGTCGTGCCACACATCCCATCCATATCAAACTAAAAAAAACGATGTGTTCATGTTTCTAGGTTTAATCAGTTAATACAAGTTACGAAGTTCTCTAATCCGCTAAAACAAGGAAGTGCAAGCAAAATATGCAAGAGACAAGTGAGTTTCCAGCACGACAATGCACAATCACCTGTTCCTAATCGTATTAAGAAAATCTCTTAATCAATTTACATGAAGGAGGCTAACAAGAAAACCTGGCCTATTCTCCAGACATTGTTTCTGTTGATTATTATACACTTCGGTCCGTGCAAACTAATCTGACCACATCCTTTCTCTTCAAATAATTTTAAGATTGTTATGGAGTAAACATATTGAACACAATAAGGGAATTAATTCAAACGCATAGCAGCGGCCTTTGAGTTTTATAAGCGTCGGAAAAACTCTTAGCTCGTTAATGCGAAAGGGAAATGACCACATTGTGGGTGTTGCTCTCATTTTTCTCTCTATGAAGGTTAAATGCATTGTATTGTGACCCAAAAAAAAAAGGCAAAAAATCTGTCAACAGAATAAATGTCCAGCGAACGTGTTGTCCGAGAGCATTTACTGCTTTGAAGTATTTTTAATTAACGCTTGCCTTGCCAGTCTTGCTGGCCTTTCTGTTGCTATTGTTGTTTTGTTCCATGCCTCTGATTGCTACGTCGAGTTGTTACCGTTTTTGTTAGCTTGAGTGGATTGTTAACAACATAACCACATGTTGTACGTAATTCAACGCGTTAAAAAAAGAAGAAAAGAAGGTGAACTAGCTAGGCCGGGGTTTATTGGTGTAACAAACATTTAGTCCGTATTGACTGGCGACTAAGTTGACTTCTGTAAAACATTTAAATTTTAAATTTCCTTTCCAAGTGCACGACATTTTAGCACGTTTCGGCAATGAAGGCATTACAATTTTACAAATCGAACATCACTAACAATTGCTTCGTTGATGATAACGCTTTACAGCTGTTAGTTATATTTTCCCTGTTCCCATGGCTTACATAAATTTCGGTTTCCTTTTTCTGCTCTTACGCTCTTCGCATCCTTATGATTTTTGATGATTTGCTAAACATGAATGAAGTCATGACAGCAGCTATATTGTTTGATTCGTTTTTCAAGATTACAAAAGTGCTTAGATAAGCATGCACACACAACGTAACGCAAATACACAGACGTGCTTGTTGTAAAGGGACTTATTGGTTAAGCTATTTATTCCTACTATTTTTCCTAAGAAATCTGCCAAATGGCGTAAACAGTTTGTTCTGCTAGAAAATATTTTCAAGTGTTGAAAATATATATACATATATATAAATGTATATGTTTATTCTTGCATATATCTTATGTATATATACCTGCCACTGCATATTTTGATTAGCACACAAGTACACCCCGTATGCTGTTTGCAGTTCGAAGTTTGTTCGTTCATAATTTGTTTGCTTGTTGTGCCAGCGTTTCGAACCATTGATGTATTATTAGTTTTGTGAAAGTGTTTCTAAACAAACACGTACCAGTGCATTTTTGTCATACTTTTATTGCGCGTATGCCTTTGTTGAACAGTTAACTCAAAGCAAGAGTGAACTAAGATACTTGTGTTCTTTCCAAACATCAATTCAATTTGTTTTAGTTTGTTTTTGTTCTTCTATCCATCACACAAAGTCAATATTATGCTAACTTCATCATTCTATTTGCAACATTCTTTTACGAGCTTTAGTGTCTGTCTGTTCTTCTATTTTTCACTATCTTTGCCCGCTGGAACTTTCAAGGCAACAAAAACTTGAATGACGATGAATTTGACAGAAGCACAGACACATTTTTCTACCTTTGAGCCTTAAGCAAATGATTTGCGGCATGGATATCCTTCATTGGTCCTTTCATTATAGTTTTCTTCATGTCGTAGTTAATCAGATATTCGCGTATAATTGAGATTGATATTACGCATTGCATAATTACTCCTTTCTTCAGTGTTATCCTCGCGGAGGACATGCGATCACTAGATTTGTTGACAGTCAAACATTATCATTCTCTTCAGAGCACATGTAAGTGCTATGACCAATGATGTTAAGCAGGTCTTCAGGCGGATGAAGATTTTTATAAACAAAGAAAGAGGCAGAGGGAAATATATATAGACAAAGATATTGAAACGGGGAGGGATATAAAGATACATAGGTAGTTAGACAGACAGACGGACAGAGAGGGAGAGAGAGAGAGAGAGAGAGAGAGAGAGAAAGTTACTGTTATCATTACCAACCACGACTGCATGCTTTAGTAACGGGCTATTTCCGATCAATTAAGCTTTTTCCAGTGCTTTTTCGTATATAATAATAATTGCTTTGCGATGGAGATGGTGACATGGGTATATAAACCGATTTGTTGAATTATCAAAAGGTGCAAGCCAATTAATTTTAATAATGTTGTAGAGAATGTCTTGAATTTTATAACTAAATGGCTGCGTAGGTCAAATTTTAAACTCAATGCAGAACAATTGAAGGCAATGCTTTCAGGATATAGAAATCATTACGAATAGAGTTCATGTGATAAGAATCGATAACAACTTTAACCTCTTTATTGTTGATAGTCGTTTTCTTCTATGGAAGAATGAACGAAACTGAACAAACATGTCGGTGATAACCTTCACATTCAAATGGCGCGTAACACAACATAAACGAAGCAGTTTATAGCAAATATCTGCTAAGCGAATTGGAAGCAGTTGCAGCAATCCAAACTATTAAATTTAGTCGTAGGTACAGTGAGCGCCCAATCGATGAAAACATAGCACTTTACACTAGGCTACGATTACTTTCTGTCTCTTTCTTCACTTCTCTCTGACCGTCATTGTTTTATAGGCGACAACTCCAGAATGATTGGTCATCTTATAAAAAAAAGAAAAACAAATATTGAGTTCAAAAATACAAACACAGAGATTAAAACGGAGCAATAGTTTTTGAATATTTTTAAATTTAACATTTAGTTGACACCGTGAGTATCCAAAATTCACATGAAAGCCAACTTAATTTGTGCTAACATACGAGCAACCTTTAAAAATAGTGTTTTACAACCAAGACAACAAAGTTTAAAATGTTAACAGCGTCTGTGAGTCAGTAAAATAACGAACAAAAACAATACTTGAAGTCAAGTATTTGCCAGCATGAATATGTCCCCCGTGACGCCGTAGATGGTTTAGCGATTTTCGCTTTTTCTTTTTTTTTTTTGGAATGTTTTGAAATTGTTTGTAATGTAGTTGGTTGACTTGAAGAATGGTTTCCCCAACGAACATGTTTACATCATTTCGGTTTTGTGCAAGAGTTTACAATTAAAAACCTGTACCAAACCAAAGAAGTGATCAAAATGAGTGCCAAGGTCGTTGTTAGCTAAGGTTTAATCGATGATTTCAATCGATTATCGCAAATGTGATGATTTATTCAGCAATCTGCTAACTATCGATAAGACTTGGATCTAAAATGAAGCATATAAAAAATGCCTATGTGTTCTACTGCGGTACGGAGTAAGGGTGCGATCGCGCATATTGGCTTATTGATAACACAACTGACACAATTGCAATTTTAAGCAAGGCAAGGTACTAATAATTTTGGGATCAAAAAGACTATGCGCTCGTTATTTGCTCTATATTGAGAGCAGTCATTACGATTTCTAAGAATGCTCTCTAATAACAATATTGGTCTCTTTTGCAAAAGTCAAGCGTGGAAGCAATTGGTTATTCGAACACATCAACGGTCATATTAATGGGGCTGTCTGAATAAATCTTATCACCTTTTAACTTAACGAAGGTAAAAATAACTTAAAAGATTAAACATTTGTAGCATTTGGGTTGGTAGTAGAAAATCTTGACATATAGCGGATCGTCGCGATCGACAAGAATATTCCTGCAATGTTGGAATAAATTACGCGGCGAATATAGCAGTTTCAGTAATCACCTTGTTTGCACTTTTTTCCTTTAATACTGACTAAGGTACCACGATATTGGTATACTAATCCCGACCATACATACAGACGATTTGCAAACTTATTTCCAACTCTCGCTTCAAATCTTTAATACCCACCAATTTTATTTTACCAAGTAAACAAACCATTTTCGACACTTGCGTGATAGATTATTTCCATATAAGATGTCCTGATCGTGGTCATTTGTTATTATATAAAAAGGCCAATGCTCTATTCAGGAACGAATTACGAAAATCAAAGGCACTTAGTTTCGAAATTTTCTCGAAAAGAATTCAAATAAATACAACAATGAAAGTTGTCTGAAACAAAGTCAAGAGACTCAACGGGACTTCAAATTTGATCGAAATTTTTGCCATCTGCACTCCCAATGAAACTTTAACTGGCGCAGATGAGATTTCTAATTATTATGGAAAAGTGTGGTGCGAATACTCCTCTGATAGCAAACTTTTCCAGTGCAGAATTCTCAATAGATTATATGCTCAAACTTTTGTTGTTGTATTTGAGCTGATTTAAAAACTAACGTTGCACTATTTGCGTGTCGTTAGTCCGGTTTGTGCGATATTCGTTAAAAATCTGCGTGCAAGAACTTGAAACCTATATTTTAATTTTGGCGGCCAGGAAAACATTTGCCGCAGATATTACACGGAAAAAGATACAGGTAGACAAGACCAGATCCATTCAGAATTTGATACTATTTAAGAATCTACGTACTTTTACTGGCTATCGGGAACTTCCTGCAGCGGTGGGTATAAGAAGTATATTTAGTTCCATTACGTACACAATTTGTGTCTTTTTCACTGTAGCATAAACTAGGCAAAGCACGTCAGACATAGGGTTTGTTTAACATAGTAATAGCAAAAACTTTTATTATGTTTATTGAGTTACCCCTTAAGAAGCAATATTTTTTTTTGATTTTTTTTGTTTGTCGGTTTCAATACTCGCTAATCTTTCCAAAAATAGACATGGTTAGTGGGGGAAATGAAACGTCAAGAGAACCAATAGTCGATTTTGCGAGTGTAGTCGTTAAAGTATTATGAAGCAATGGCTAGGCCGACTGTTTAAAGTCTTTAAACTAATAGCATGGTTCAAATTGTGCAGACTAGAACTTAGGCAAAGATTTCTTAATTAGATAAAAAAAATCCTTTTTGTATGTTTATTTAAATTTCTTAAGATTAAAAATATGTTACCGTTTATGAAACAAACCAGATATATTTTAATATTCTCTTTAACGATAAGACTTTTGGTAGTGGGCACGAGCTCCGGGACCACCGAATTTTTTAGGCTCACAACGGCATGGATCACCGACCAAAAGAGTTCTATCGTATTGTATCAAGATGTCCTTAATTTCTTTTTTAGAACCTTCATCAACATATTTTTGATAGAAAGCTATTAGAGCCTTAGAGATAGCTTGGCGTATGGCATAGATTTGTGCCACATGACCGCCGACATTAACGCGTACGCGTATATCCACACCAGCGAATTTTTCCTTCCCAAGCAACAACAAGGGTTCTTGCAATTTATATTGCAAAACCTTTGGTTCAATTTGATCTAAAGGACGGCCATTAACCCTTAGCAAGCCAAGATCACGTTTGCAGTAGGCTGTGGCAGTAGCGATTTTTTTACGACCGAGTACTTGCACAGCGTGTATAGGTTCTCTGCGTTTCTGCTGCATTCTGCTTTGCTAGCGAAAAAGAAAAATGGATTTCGTTACGAATGATAATTTTTTGAAATTTCAAGTGCAACCTCAACATTATATTCTCTAGCGACCATCGAGCGCTTTTTTCCAGGGTTAATCAATCATCGAATAATAATTTAAACTTCGATTCATGTTGTCATCAAAAGGTAAAGCTTAAGCTTAATCAATAAATAAAATTTGCATTTTTTGTATTATTTTGAGACTAACAAAATTCGATGTGTTATTAAAAGTAGTATGGAATTTTTGTTAAAGACGACATGTATTTTTCAGTTCCGATATTAATAGGCTGACGTAGGTCTATGAATATATTTCAAAAAATTTCTCATTAATATTAAACTTTAATTTAAAAACTGGGACATACTTAGTTAAAAGAAATCAAAGCATTGCTCAAAGTATTTCCCATCAACTGCTATTCTTTCCATTTTCAATCGAAGAAGGGAACTTCTGGACACAATAGAAGGGTTATATGATTTCCCAGATTCAGCGCTCATAAGGTTTCCTTGAAGGAGGGCGTGTACTATCTTGTTCTGTTGTTGTCGATGAACTTCTTTACTAATAGGCCCGCTGTCTTGAGAAGAACGTCATAAGCTACGCAATCATCAATAAATGAAACAACAAAAATTCCATATGTCCAGTTCTTTATAAATTAAATTTGATGTAAAACCGTATACCTGTTATACATGTTCAAATAAATACAATAGATCGATAAAATCTTTTTTATATTAATATTGTTATGATTTTTTAAATTAATGAAATAAATTCTTAGACTAAAAAGAAAGAAGTAGCAACATGGGCTATCAGCTCATTTGTTATATAAATTTATGGAAAAACAAGAAAATTAAAAACAAATAAGAAAATTATTTTCGGTTGCAATCGAATCTTTTGCACCATCACCGTTCCAAGCATGATTCGAAAAACGACGAAAAACGTCGTGACCGATTTTTTCAATTTTTCTAGAATAAAAGTGGAAATTTAATCGCGTGCCTGAAGTAGATGTGTCCATTTTTGCGACTGTGAATACGCGTTACAATAGCAATTAGGAGACAGGTGGGCACACGAATTGACAAGCATATCTGGAACCGTTCACTTTTGACAGTAATCAATAACATCAAGATTTTATAGGGTCTCTGAAGCTTCTTTCTGGGCACGGCAAACGTTTGAGTAGTCGTGGTCGCTTTTTTCCATTTTTGTACAATTGCTGCTAAACCGTCCATAGAATGCAAGGGCACATTTTTATGGTTGTATTTGTTGTGGTTTATAAAAACCAAGCAAAACATCAAATTGTTTCTATTTTCGAAAAGAGAGCTGGTCTCAAGTGACGCTCTTCTGCGGCCATATCCTTGGACCGATTTGACTCAATTTTAATACTATTTTCACTTTCAATGTTTCCGTGAAATTGGAAGAAGATAGGCATCTTTGTGCGACAAGGAGAAGGTTTATCAGAGATACTACATAGATGGACAGACGGATAGCTGTAGGTGTTTAGATAGATTTAGAATTTGATGATCCTCAACAATGTATATACGTTGTGGGTCTCTAGGGCTTCCTTTTGAATGTTACAAACGTTTTGGTAAAGTGAATATAACCTTTTTCTTCGATGATGGGTATAACAAGTAAGACAAGCAAGAAAATCATGTTCGCCTGTGACCGAATCTTTTATGCACATACCCACCATTCAAAAAACGCTTAAGAACGAAACGAGAAAACTAATGTTCAAAGGTGTAGAGTATTGAGTAGGCGTGACCGGTTTTTTCGCATTTGTCTAAGATAAGTTAGGTGGTTGCAAATATTTTGATCACTTGAAAAAGGCATTTATTGCCCACCAACTAATTTTCGCACTTCTTCAACTATGTGGATACGCGTGCCAACAATGCCACACTGTATCTGTAGAAGCTGCTGATCAAAAAAACACCTAATATATGGAAATGTGCATCGAGCGTTTGCTTTAGTTTAAGAGTAATGAGCCAAAAATCCAGAAAGCATAGGTATTCCCAGCTTATGTTGCACTGCAGACCCGTTTTTTTGACTGGTTTTTCCCATTTCCTTTATCAATCTGCAATAACTTCCCATGGTTTTGTTACATTTGACTCCAACAGCCCCATTTACCACAGACGTTGAGCAAATGGACAGATAGATGGGCCGATGAACAGATCAATAGACAAACAGGCGGATATGCCTGAATCGATTCAGAATATTGTGCTTTATGGAATCGCTGAAGCTTCCTCCTGGATGTTACAAACGTTATGGCAAAATGAATATACTATCAGCTTTTAATGCTAGACATAAAAAAACGGTAAAACACATCAAAATGGGTTGCTTTTCTTTTAAACTTCGCTTTATAGTATGTTTAATTAAAAGCTGCTGCTTCTTGATTTTTCCTGCAATAAAAATTTTTAATCACTTTTCCACACAAGACCGCATATGTTTTCTAATAACACGAATAATGCTGGGTTTAAGGTTATTGGGTGTTTGTGGTTTATTGCAGTAAGCCACTGACTGAACATAATCCCAAAGGAAAAAGTACAACGGAATTATTTCGCACGATCTTGGTAGCCAGCTCACACCGAGAGCTGTGGACATTACGCAGTCATTGCGCTCTCTCCATAAATTGACTATGTCACGAGATGGCATTAAGTGGTTGTTTGATTTAAGTTCTTAAGTCCACTGAATTTTTTATGCTTTGAAATGCAAATCATCTTGGCGAGTACGCCTTACGATACTATGAGAAACTCCACGTTCTTAAGAACGACGTCTAGCTCAGTGCTTTCAACAAGAACGATTGTGCTGGCTTCATGTAATGGGAAAAATAGCTGAATAGATTCACTATTTTTGTAGTACATTTTCACAATTTACATACAATTGCGCGACTGGCTATCTTTCCATTGTGACGTGCCAAAAAATGTTAAACATGAATGGCAGGTATAAGGTCTCTGAAGCCTTCTTCTGAGCGTTGCAAACGCTTTGACAAATTGATTATGCTACAACTCTTCGGTAGTGGTTATAAAACATAAGAATATTGTACTTATTTGCATCCACAGTAGGAAGTTTATTAGATTTGTCAAATAGCTTCAACGTATCTTACTATAAAGCAAAGAATTCATAGGTTATATTTATATTATTGGTCCGCTTGGATAACGGAATTAATTTAGTTATATCTTTAGGTATACCTGCCGCTACGTCTTTTTTTTGCATTGCTATTCCGTAACCAAAGTTTTGCTTAGGAAAATATATTCGGTTTCGAATTTTTTTGCTCTCAGTCCCCACAATTTGAGATTCAAGACTGGCGACGTTCGTTCACGGAATCGTTCACAGGTACTAAAACTTTCTAGGATTTTCTAATAGAGAGGTAAATTGGGTTTTTTAACTTTTTACTTAACAAAATCCCAATGTGAAGTAGCGTTGCCTCGTAAGTACTAAACAAAGTATTAAAGCAATAACTGCTTATAGCCGAGTGTACGACGTGTTCTCATATCCTACAAAATGTTTGTATATAATATGTTTGAAAGAAGATGTGTGCGAATCCAACCTACAGTCTAATCTAGTATTCCAAGCCGAATATAATTTCTTTCTAGTTTTTGTTTTCTTAATTTTCATTCAAAATCAGCCTTCAAGAAATTTTGTTCTTCCGGTCAGTTTCGATTGAATTGTTTACAGTAGAAAATTAAATCCATTTAAAGTTTAAGTTCTTCAACTTTCAACTTTGCTTTGCTTTATCAACTTTGCTGTACGCTCCTGTACATCTACGGCAAAAAAGTTTGCTTAGCGAAATAAATAAAAAAAAAAAAAAAAAGTTCAATTAATGTAACGATTTATACTTTTTTAAAGATTTGATTTCAACTTTTGTAACTTTTAATTCAGCTTAATGCATGTACGTCCTAGTGCTTTTTCAAGCAGAAGAAAAACTAAACGGAACCTTAGTAGCATAAGTTTCGTAACGGAACAGTTACTTACCGCAGTAAAACTTTTAACTTAAACGCTATATAAAATGTTTTAAATGTAAAATACTTAAAGTACTTGAAGTGATTGACGTCACTCGCCTGCTCTTGGTAAATAAAACTGTAATGCCATGATAAAGTTAAAAATTAAATAACAGACATCAAACCGCTTGCACAAAGCTAATGATAAAATATATAATGAAATTCGCTAAGAATGTAAATTACTTTCCTCGGAAAGCTGAGATGTACATATGTACAGATTATCAAGAAATAGTTGCTATTATCTTGCATATCAAATGTGTTCGATATGTGTTTTTGTTGCACACTTTTGTTGGATGTAATACATGTGTGGCTTTTATATAAAATCTGCCTTGGCGTGTCGTTCTAAATTTATGTGCAGATTTGACGATACAACCGCGCCTGTCGAAACTGTTTTTTATGTGACAAAATGGACGAATTTCTAAGATTTCATCTTAAAAATTGATTCATAATTGGTGTTTGACATAAAACTTTAAATAACCTAATAACACCACTCAACAGTTATTCATGTTAACGAATTTTCAAAAAAAAAGGCGTTAACTATTTTCAGCAGCGCTCGTCTTTGGGCCAAAACACGTCAGTGTACAGAATTTCATCTCAAAAATTACAGGCTTCTAAATTGAACGGTATAATGAAAGTTGCGTCTATCTCAAGTACTGCTGAGGGTTGCATACATCTGCACAAACTTAATATGCCCTTGTACCACAAGTGGTGTAAGGTATAAAAAGTATTCCGCTATATATTTATTACAACAATTACCATTTGATACAACCTACGGAAAATAAGAAGCTGAAATTTAATTTGAACCTTTATTAAATTGGAACTTGAGTTCCAAACGCCCTACGTGCATTCTCACAATATACCATTTAACGCAAATGTAAATAAAATCAGAGTTCTTTTAAGCAACTGAGAAGAGGGTCTGATTACGGTAAGTGGCTCGTTTTATGTGCGCACCACTTTCCGGTTTCTCATTTTAATTTTGCATATATGAGAATTTTAACAAGTAGCGGATAGGTGGATGAAT
Source organism: Glossina morsitans morsitans (assembly GCA_001077435.1). NCBI lineage: Eukaryota > Metazoa > Arthropoda > Insecta > Diptera > Glossinidae > Glossina > Glossina morsitans. Next base: position 47,969 of record CCAG010021845.1, on the reverse strand, counting down.
GAAACAATGCACAGAATAATGTGCGAAAAGATACTATAGAATATAAATGTCCCTGCAAGGGGACTTATAAGTAAATTGAAATAAATGAACTGAAATAAATTGACAAGAAAGCAGGAGTTGGGTTGGCCGCGCCTATCATCTGACAACACTAAGGGAGCATAGCAACTGAAAAAACAACGGAATGAACATACAAGGAGATATATACAGACTCATAAACGTAAGTACTTATGGAGCAAATAACTAAAATTTCTTCTCATGAATCGACAGTAAGGCAGCGACAGATACTCAAACCGCTGGAAAGATTTGAGAGAGAATTAAAAGATCGAAAAGATCGGGAAGAATGAACGCGCTGAGCGATAGGCACATGCGCACCAGAATACAAAGATGCTTCGGTAGGGACATATTGACAAATAACAGAATCTTTGAATCGCTTTGCTGCCCATCACATGTACAGGGTCACTGATGTAAATGCGTTCCTTTGTTGAAATGTTCGTATGTAGAAAATTCGCGACAAAGCAATTGCAATATTCTGTCTTTCCTTTGTTTGTACACTTAAAAGATGCTTTTGTTTTTACATCATCTAGTCACTTAAACTAAATTTAAGTTTTCTACTTGAATTCATTTATTGCAATTCCACCTATATGTGGAAGCGGTGTTAACGGTATCTCCAAGTGAATACACAAGCATCACACTAGAATTAAAAGTAATATGAAGCAGAACGTGTAATTACCCAACCGCAGCAAATCTGTCGTGATTCCAAGCAATTAATTTTCGGCCTAGCAAAAGCGAGAGGCTAAAAAACAATAGCAGTCATTTACATTATAATGAATGCAAGTCTGAATACACACATCACGTATATATAGACATATATATATAAATATACCTATAGATATATATATATATATATGAGTCTTCAATTTCTGCTCAATGCGGAGACGAAAACAAATGAGCTTTAAGATAATGCTCACATACACATGTACATCGTGGACATATACAGATAGTTATGGATGCCATTACTAGCCTTATAGTATTGACTTTAGTAAATGTATTAATACCAACCGCGCACTCATATACACAAACATTGAGTTTCTGATCACCGGCTCTCAAAAGCCAAAACCAACAATACTGGCATTCCCAAGCAATATTGCAACGAATGTCAAGCCATGACATTACAATCCATAAATAATATATTTTCATAACTGGTTAAAATCAACTCAATGATAGGATTCTGTAAACAAAAGGCTTGCTGTAAACATAGAAGCCAAACATCCGATCAATTACACCAGCACTGTTTATAATGCTTAAATATATATAACTAATTTATTTGACACGTAATGCTCATTGGTAATTGGGGACAAAAAAAATTTGATAACTGTCATATTAATCGGCGTAGTTCTTAATATTTAGAATGGAAAAAGATACTTCAGCGCTATATAATAGAACACATTTTATGAAAAGGATTACTTTTGGTATCATAACTTGCGCCGGTACGGTAAGAAAAAAAACGCTCAAAGGGTTACTTTGGTCAGATTAGACATTAGGCAAGAAACCACACCAAAAAAAATTTCTGGAACTTTTTTTATAGGTTCTATTGCGGAGAGTGAGTCTAAACGTACTATAAACTTGCTTCCTGTATTACGTATTACGATAGTTGGAAGACCATAGAGTTGTCGACGGTGGTTACAGTGAAGCCATTCAGAGAATCTTTTTCAAAATCATCAGTGAAAATAAATCTATAACTTGTACAGTTATGCTGGTTTCCGCTACATTTCGATTGAATGGGTACGCAAGGAGTTAAGGTTTTACTATGGATGCTGTCAGGCTAATTTCTTTACCTTCCTTTTTTTAGTCGGAGGTTAAGCTAGTCGCTTGTCCCAGGTGTTCATTTTTATTTCTAGGGACATTGAATAAAGGGGGTTCTATTTACATTAAAGTTTTCAAGCACCGAAATCAAGAGGTTGTCGTTTGGGTTCTGGTTAATACTTAAACTATTTTATTAGATTCAATCGAGTAAATTCATTGGAGAGAACAGTTTGAGTAGAGATAGTAAATAAAATTTCAGAGATTTAACGGCTCCACTAGCATTATAATGCCCGGTTAAACAAGATAAATATAGATTTTATATGTAATGTCTGAGTGTGATCGTTGCCCGTTCGAGAAAAAGGCATAAAACTGACAAACAGCCCATCCCTCTACTCAGAACGCACCGTGCTGAGTTGCACTTCCTGCAAGAGCGTCTATGCCAACATTGTCGTATCCAAAAGATGTTTTCTAAATGAGTTGTCGCAAATCCGTTGTTCGTAATGTGAGCTAATGATTTACTTACTATAAATCAATATAAGTAAAACTAACTTAACCTAGCACGCTTCATTTAGGCGAAAGATAAGAGGGACAACCTTAAGTCCTCCCAATGCATGAAGGGTTACTCACATAACGAGAAGAAAAATTTATAGATCAAGCGAAGTTTTTGCTTTTTATGGATCAATATGGATATTTACTAAGAGGCAATTTCTAATAACTTCAGGAATGATGGACGAGACTTTTAGATAATATGATTTTTTAAATAATTTTCGGATAATATGATATCTTCGTGAATAACTATAAGAAGTTTTTTAACTAATGAAGGTTTTCAGCAGACTTTCTTTAGGGAAATGAGATATTGAATTTTATTGAGTGTAAAGGAATTTAGGAGACGATCAGTAATGAGTGGTAATATGTTAGAATTGAGTTTTTAATAGAATTTAGATAATTTGGTTGAGACATGATTAGGTGATTAATATGAGCCAACTAACGGTATCTTAAAACGAAAATGATACTTAGAATTTTAAAGCACACACTTTGTCTATGTTATTACCAACTATATGGACACCGCAATCACAATGGTGTTTTCGAGAAATATGTAAGTATGTATACTTACTAAAAGACAGGGATAGTTGCACCGGAATATTTGCATCAGATGGAAGTGCTGTGCAGAATATTCGGAAGACTCACAGTATGGTATTTCTTAGGTTAAATTATAGTAAAATCATCAGGATATGCACAAGAAGCAGTATTCCTATACACTTTTAGAGGAACACATTGTTTATCATACGCAATTAAAAGTAACAAGACAGAGAATAGGAGATATCGTGGAACATGCGGCAGATTCAAAACGATGAACATGGACTTTTTTTGCGTGACTATCTGTCTGATATCTAAAGCGATGATTCAAGTGACTGATATATAGTCTGAAATTAAAGTCTGTACATTATGATTCTTTCTTTCTTCCAAGTGCTTGTTATTGTCCGCGTCATGTTTCAAGGATTGAAGTGAAGTTCACAATTATTGAAAACTTCAGCGTTGCGACAAGAATTGCTACCTGTTTTGGTATCTATCGCAGCGTTTTTTCTGTGTGTGTTTTCTCACTGTGATCTACTTTTCTTTTCAAAAGATAGCGCATATTTTTGAAAGTAGACTAGGATTTACCTTTCGAAGATATTTCTCACTATAGTTGACATGTAATTGATATTTAGGGGAAGTTACACCGTCATTGTCAACGTAGGCGGTTTTGGCTCCTGCCAATTACCACAAGATTTATTTTTGCAAACTTTGGAGGTTGGTTAGCACACGATCGGCAGGCTCATTCATTTTGATTGTAGTTCCTCGAGTTTATTGGCTCATAAGCTTTTCCTATTAGTGGGTAGACAAAATTAACATTTGGAAAGACTATGTGCACAGCATCACCAAAGTATATCTCTACGCAACGAATGTTAATTTGTATACATTCGTGGTCATCGTGAACGGCAAAATTCGCGTTGGTCTGTCGCGTATCACAATTGCTTCGCAAGACTTTGCCTCGGAAAGTAAACTTGGTCTCAATTTTTTTCTTATCACTCTTTTTGGGATGAGTTCTGAGATCAATATTGGGCTGACTTATTCAACGTTTCACTACCAATTTTCTTTGATTACACGGCTTTCTTTGGTAGAATGTAATCAACATAATGATTTTCTCTGTTTTAAATCCTATTTATCTTTAGTCGATCCAGACACAAAAAATCAAAATAACCAAATGCAAGAAATGGTTGATTTTATTTTCTGTGAGCGTCGCATGCGATTAGCAAACGAAACTGTCTTGCACGCATACGCACTTTCTCCTCATCAGTGTAGTGGCTGTTTTTCTACGATTTACTCTCAATGTTAATCCTTATTGTGTCAATATCAGATGGAATTTCACAGAAAGAAATATTTTTCATTTTGTTTAACATACATATCCGCATATGCAATATATATTCCCTTTAAATCAACTACCAGTTTTGTAGATTTTGTAACAATCGCACAAATTTATGACATGCACAATGTAGTCGTTCTGTTGTTGCTGTTATGTACAATGTACGATATATGCCAACAGGCCAACAATGTCATAAACCGTCAACCGAAACAAAACAAGTCGTAAGCGAAAACATGCATATGTATGTATAACTCATATATATTTTACACACATACATAAATGCATACATACACTCTATACTCTATATATACATATATATACATATATATATATACATATATATATATATATCTAGTTGCAGTTGTTTACATAATGAACGGGCGAAAATTGGACTGTTGTGGTATATAAATAATTTGACTGTCAAAGACCATGACGCGCTATGCTGAATATATTATAAAAGTACTTCACTTTAAGCATACCCATAACCATATTACAGAAGCCACTAAAAATGATAAATTCGTGATTAATGATGATGTTTGCCATTTTTTGTTTTTTGTTGTCTTTCTGTTAGCACTATTGGAAAATACTGTTTGTTCTTGTCTTGAAGGGGAGAGACCTTAAAAACGTTTCAAATTAGCTTGTTGCCATTTCCCGGTATGAACAAGCAACAGTTTAAGCGAGACGTTATAGAGAACAAATAATACCTACATATAGCCCTCATATACCGGCCCTAAAATCTTTTACTTACAGTTCTTGAAAGTTGTATTGTTTCGATTGCTCATAGTTCTTTAAACTAATAAATTCTCTCATAATGCATCTTTTGTAATACAGCAAACAATTGTTAAGCAAACTTTTCTGTAAACGTTTTAAAAGCACTTGCTTTCAGTTTGTCAAACAGGCCTTCTCTCTATTCTTGTGTGAAGTCTGTTTTCCAAATTACTTTTTGTCAGTTAAATGTCATCTTATATGATAGGAACGACACCACAGAAGTTTTTTTTTAGCTTCAAATTCTCTCACACTGTCAATGTGTGATCTCTAGTGCTACTCAAAATAATCAGATTATGTTACATTGTGTTGCAGCCCGCTGAACAACAACGCTTTTTAGGGATGCTTTTCATATCAACTGTTAGAGTCGTGGAAGGTCCAAACGATAATTTGATAAACCCGCTCGCACATCTAATCCGCACAAGCTTAACGGACTCTGGTGAGTGATGTTTTGATTTTATTTCATCCTTTTGCTGCAATCAAAATGCTGTGTCTCGTAAAATTGTCTGCACTCTGAACTCGTGTATCGTCTGCAGATTATAGTTTAACTGTAAATTATTTATTTAAATCTCCTTAAGCGCTGATAAGGTAAAGCCCTCACAAAGTTAGCAAAATTCTTATGACGGAAAGTAATTTTAGAGATAATTGCGATAGAAAGTAAACACTGAGATCAGTAAAAAGTTACCGTAAGTTGAAAAGACAAATTCGCTTTTTAAATAAATGACGTCGGTACCCCAAGATAAGAAAGGGGTCCTCTATAAATTGCAAAGACGGAAAGAGCTGCTAATATTATCAAACCCGTGACATCTGAAGATGAGATGTTCAGCAGATTCACTGCCATTACAAATTTCACAAATATCTTTTGGTAGGGGATGAATCATTTTTAAATATATTTTATCATAAGTACGGCCACTAAGTAGTCTATAAAGTATTTTGATAACCCAGGAGTTAAAGCCCTCCTCTGATAGGTATGTAAAGATACATTTTTTATTTATTAAAAGCAGAGCTGATTTGCTTTCTGAAAAAACGACAAATTTTCTGAAACCATTCGTTATAGCATATCTAATGGCGAGCGATTCAACCAAAGTGGAGAAAAGTTTCTCCAAGACTGTGACAAACATATGTAGACTGGCTATTAGAAAAGACGGCTCATTGCCAGACGTGTTCGTAGATGTTCGCTTTTGAAAGACACTAGAATAGTGTTCCCGGTGTTCAAAAAATCCATCACAAAATCCTTAAGTATTAATTATCTTCACGAGCACTGAAATTAGCAACGTGGGCTTAAAGTCACTTGAAATGTTTAAGTCTAAGAGACGTTACATGTTTTGAGAATTGGAACAGCTTTAATACATCGCAATTCCAAGGGTAGGATATCATTAAACCAGAAATTGTCAATTGAATACAACAAGACAGCCAAGCTTCCCCGGAGAGAGCCACAACCGTGTTATACTTGACTCCGCCACATCCCACGGCCGAAGCCCTCTTCCTAGATTGTAAGACATATGCTAGCTTACATAAGGATAAGAGTGAGTCATCGAGGAAGGGATTAAAGTTATTATAATCTGGTTATCACTGGGAATAGAACACGTAAGAGTATCTAGATACTTTTTATTGTAATATAACCATTTAGTTGCCGACTTACTTGTCGAGGGTCATTGATACAATTCCAGAAAAAATGCGAATTGCCAGTGATACGGATAGTTTTAATCGTGATAGCGTTTTGTTTCCTGTGGGTATTTCTAACTGCCGACCTCCACTCCTTCAGTGTGCTTATATACTGAATGAAGTTGGTAGTATTAGCATATTTACTGATCGTTTTCTCTGCAACTTGATATATGCGGATGAATATTGAGAGGGACACGGCGGTTTAGGTGAGAAGGGTAGAATATTAGGAAAGTTAGTCCTACTGGATTTGATCTAAGATTGTAAAGTACTTGGAATTGAGTTTAGACAGAGGGTCCTTTAAGGATTCGAGTGAAATTGAATTTTCTATTTTTTGTACCGAATTGCTGCAATTTTGAAATAAAATGGGAGAGTGTTAGCTGTTGTCAATCGAGATGTTAGTAGCATTCAAATTAAATGACAAAGAAGTTGGGTTAGAGAAAGTTAGATCCAAGACACCGTACGACCATTCCGATTACAGTGCAGCGTAGGTTTTCCATTGTGTAGGACTTTAGGACTGCTTGTACTTATGGCATATACAAGTGTCTTCGTATATTGGTCGAGAGATAATCGCCGTATTCCCAATGTCTAGCGTTGAAATCTTCGGCTAAAATTACATTTTATTTACCGTCAAGAAAGTCACATAATCTTTGAGTTTCATCATGAAAACGAAATCACGGAAAATAACGAGATACAATGAAATTATTTGGTTCAAGATTCATGATCTCGATTACAACAACAACAACAACTGAATTGTACGGAATACATCTACGAAATTAATTCCATTTGTGATCAATATACTGATACCATCATAGCAATTGTCACGACATTTAGCGGCTGATGCATTATTAGCGATTTTAACTTCGAAGAAATTGTTGCTTCCCGGATAATGTTCACTTAAGATGTAGAAATCGATATTATTTGACTTCAATTAAAAATCCAAAAATGAGGAGTTATGCCGAACACTCTATATATTAAGTAGGAAACCATATATTAAATAAAGGCCGATAATAAAGTCTATGGCACTAGATGCTAGTGCTTTAAGACTTTAGTCCTCGAATGTACTTCTCTACCTAAATTAATAATGGTAATAATATTTTAAATAAGAAAAGATTCTCATAAGGTTTTCTTGAACTATCAGGTATTTAATCATAGCGAGAATTTTCAAATAAGTAATTTTTTCTTCAAGTTCTTTAATGCGATCCTGAGGGATTATCAGACGCATAAATTTTTTAATATCGCAGCTGACTGTTTCCTTTTCAGGTGAAGACTTGTCATTTGTAAAAATCGCTGACCCTTAAGATTTTGTTACAAACGGTCTAGGAGAAGGTCTAGACTGAACGGATTAACTTTTGATAACGGCGTTGTACTTTTTTCTTTTTTGGTTCGAAGACTATTCGCATGTTTGTTGTCATTTTTGATTAGATGAAGTCACCAACGAAGGGAAATTCTCATCGTACGATTCATTTTCGAGACAATCAAAATAATTGAGTGAGTATTTTTCCCTCACTTCTTTGCGAATGATATTTTTTATTTCCATTGCCTTATTAAGAGCTAATGCACGCTGTGTGTTGAGTTCCGCATTTAGACGTTTTGCCGCAATTCAGACGCAAAACTTGTCCGAACCTTCGACACTTAAAAAATTGTTTTAAAGAGCAAATGAAATAATCAACGGAAAAACGCCAAAGTTGAACTTGATGGATTTTCGAATGGAGTTTCTATTGAAATTAATTTTCACACTAGTGGTTGGGGTGAAATCGTTTCTGTTAACTGGATTTCGACGCCGAAGTCTCATAGCGCGCTTAATTAGTATGTCAGAAACGGAATTTTTGATCAAACCATTAACATTGTAGTCCATTGGGATGTTTCGGACTACATTGAGTCTTTCTGTACAACAACTTGATACATATGCGTTAAGTTTTTTTTTTGTTTTTTTATTGAAGGCATCATTTTAACGACAGAGTTGGCGTGGGGGCCGCCTTAAAAAGTGGTCTGGCTCTGCCATTGCTTACCGTTTTAAGCTCTCTCAAACCAGACATCATCAAACGTCTAAGATACCAATAAAAGAAAAGATCGGAAGAAACCTTCATACGTTTGCCTTCAACGTTTTCGCAAGTTTCAACAAAGACGAAGAAATTTTCATTGCATACGAAAAAAGCAGCATTAGATCAACGGGTAAGGGAGCTAATCTTGCGCCATTCCCGCCCATCCTTGATCTCCTATTGTTTTTAGTGTTATTCAAAACATTATTTTCGAAGCCATTTTCAGCTATCTGATCTGATCTTATCTAATTTTGTTTTGTCTGTTGTGGATGCTATCACCAGCAATCCAGAGGTGAACAGAGACAAAAAATTGGAATTCACGAGATTGTTAAGTAAATCTATAATGTAATCCTTCACTTGAAAGTGTAGTCAACAGAGATTTCTAAAAAAATAAATTTATTTTTAAATTCCTTTAATTTAAGACAAGAGAGTTTATTTTTTAAACAACTTAACTCACACAGAAAACACACGACAGAAAAAAAAGGAAATTTTCAACTACCGTTTGTTTTAATATGTTGTGTCAGCATCAAGTGTTGTTTTGAGAGTTTTAGTTTTTTTGTACATTTTTAATTCAAAGAATAATTGTCTTTGACTAAATTAACAACCATCACAATGTTTTGTTTAGTAATTGGTTACGATCTGTCACCGTTTACAGAGTATTGTAGTAAGTCCTAATGGTGTGCATGGTATTGCCAAAGTTGGCAGACTCTGAGGCCATGTATTGGCCATCACGAACTTTTGTGCTCAGCTGAAAATAAAGGACAGTAAGTAAAAATGAAGTTCACACTTTCTAAAACGGTACTTGCGCTTTATATGCATAACGGAACTGTAATAGGTTGACAAGCTATCAAGACCTATGTATAGAAAACAAATATAAATCTTATATTAAATATTAGTTCAGTATTAAACCTTAAAAGGAAAACCATCTCAGTGAGAATGTAAAATTTTGGAATTAGAATCTTCCTTCCGAAGATTTCGTTCATCATTGAATTAGAAATTTAATCACATTACTATTAATTCAATTCATTTTAAGAAATTTGAATATTTCGTATAAAAGAACAAACACTTGGTCAAGGAAACCGATACAAAATATATATGTAAACTTGTCGACAATGTATTATAATATCAAATGTTTTGTCAAGTTCAACAAGAGGAAACATGGCGCCAGAATACTTGACATCTTCTCTGTACATATGATCATTAGCCTTTTGCCACTGAAATTGAATGCCATCACCAAACAGACAGCATGTCTTTACGCACTACATTTTCATTGCATAAGAAAGATAAAATTGAAGAAAAAAAAAAAAAAAGGAAAAAATATTGAGAAAAAGTGCTGCTGTTGTCTTTTGTGAATTGAAATGTTTAAAAAGACAAACAAGCAAAAAGGTCTAACATGTTTGAATTGGCTTAGAAAAGCAAAGCGGAAAAGAGGAAGACCTTAACACAACGCACAGACAATAAAGATATTTGTTTATGAAAGCAGTGACTTTACCTCGACGCATAAACGCTTTACGCTTCGTATTTAATTTATTATTTATTTCTTTGAACTTAACGCGTTCTACGTAAAAACTTTGCATCACTTTTATCTCGAAAAATTCTCAAATAAAAAAAAAATTTAACCTTTTCTAAATGAAACTTTAATGTTCGTTTGAAAATGTGTCACACGTAATAATTTACTTTATATACTTAAGAGCTAATGCAAATGCTAATGCCTCATGAAACAATTCATTGAATGATGACGACGATGATATAGAAAAATAAAAGCAAATATATTCTTTGCAAAGCTAAGTTTGATAAAGTGGAGAGAGAGAGATTTTATCTAAAAGATTTGACGCATTAGGATTAGCATGTTTAGTAAGATTAAAAAGGAACAAATCGTAAAAAATGCATGATGCTCAAGAAACACGATAACAATTTGATGAAAAGCCGCTACGAGTAGTTTGTTATTTGTATTTGTTTCACTTTACCGATTTGAATCAATCGCGATATGATGACGATGGTGTAGCGATTTGAAATTGTGATGAACTGGAAATAGAAATCGTAACAAGGATATGAAAACAGATATGTTTACGAAAAACATCGTTGAGCTTATGACAACACACTTGCTGTTTACCTTTGTACCAGGTTTTTAACCCTGTATGTGTATTGGGATGAAAAAGATTGTATTTGCGCTCTTATCCCGTTGGCCAACCCATAAATTATACCATGGAATTTTGTTTTTTGCAGAGTCGATTTCTCCGTGGAAGGAGAAATGAAGAATTTACTAACATGAAAGCTTTCAATCTCCACGCTTTCTTAAAAAAATAAAACATTTGGTATATGAAAGTTTTTATGGCGATATTATGTATCTGTGCAAAATTAATTACTCATTTTTCTGAAGAATCACCTAATCACTTGTTAATAAACATTCTTTGTTTTCGGTTATTGAAAAGAACCCATACGTACTGTACTTCAGAGTAGTATTTTTAAGGCATCATAGAAAATGCTAATGAGCAAACCGAATGAAAATTGTATAAGGCGTTCTATGGGTCATCTTGCAAAAAAAAAAATTTTTTTATAAATTTTTTCACTAAACTCCAATCCCAGGACCATAAAAATGCGTAAACATGTTCAAACATTCGTCTTGACTCTCTTTTCTGGAAAACTTTGTCTTGAAATGCGCCGCTTCTCTCGCGCCTGCAAGAACTCAGTCTTACGTCTTATACCTTACGCATTGCGAAATGATAGACAACAGCCGGATTCATAGTTAACATCAAAAGGTTGAGCCTCTTAGCGTCTTGGCAGAAGCGTTGGTTTCTTTCAAATGCATTTGTCCTCATAATCATACAACGGTCGTCTCGAGTTTTTGCTTACAATTGCCTTTAAGTAAACATAAACAATTTCTAGTGTGTTAGAGAAGCTACAAGTCCGCAAATAAGCCTTTGGGGTGTAGCTTCCCAGCACCGATGCAGCCAACTCCGGCTGCTCTTTCGAAGCATTGCAAAACATCCTGAAATTTCAAGGAGTGAAAATCTGTTTGATAATCAATTTCTCCGTCATATTCTAAAAGGTTCGAAACATCTGTTAAACCAAAAAAATGTTGATTTTTTGGATATTTTACAGCGGCGTCCCTTATCCAGAAAAGGAAATTGACTTATAGATGCTTTCAAAAATACCTAAGTAAAGATAGAGAGCGCGAGACGTGTAGGAGTATAGAGACATACACGTACAGGGATGTAGAAGTATATAAAAGATATATAAAAAGGTTTATATAGAGATATAGAGAAATATAGAATTATAGAGTTAGTCTTTGAAAAATGGGGTCAGACATAAATCAAGTCCGATCGGGTAGTCATCCAAGTTTTCGATAGCTTTCAAGCGCTTTCCCCGCATTGATATTGATCATATTAATAGTTGTATCATACCAATAAATCTGGATAAGCCATGCAATCTTTGTCCTGGTCCCCCGAAAAAATCGGGTTTGCAGTGATTTTGTTCCGTAAGCCCTGCTCTTAAAATGAAAATGGGTCTTTTCTTCATAAAAACGAGAAAACAATAAATCAAACAATTATATGCCATCAAAGACAATTTAATGGGTCTCTGGATACTGTGGATTTTTACGGCAAAGCAAGCAAGCATCGATGAGGATCAAGAAGACTTTAAGACGTCGTAATAAAGGTGCAAGCCAGTTGTAGATATTGGCCAACAAGAATCGGAGGATAAATAGAAACTTTATCTTATTAATAATGAATGCCTAGAATTTGGAGCTAAAGATGACTACCACGACCTTGGGCATATCAAGCCAATTTCATAGAAAACGTTCTTTTCTAAAACTGAGATAATTAATTTTTGTCAATTGTGCTTTTGATATATATATTGAACTTGAAGTATACAAAACTTTAAAGGGCTTAATATCTTGAAAGTTACTGAATGAGTTCATCGTTTTTATTCATAGTCATGTATGTGTTCGTGAGTAGACATGTATATTCATTTACCTAAGGACGTACATGATGTCTTATCTTTTTGCTGTGACATATATGAAAGTAATATTATTGTAAAGACTTTAATCTTGACATCACTTTTCTGACTGCAAAAATACTAAAATTAAGAAAAATTTATGAGATCGTCAAGTGTGAAATGTTATGATTTTGTTTTTATGTTTTCGGTCAATAGTTTCGTTTATCCAATTAGTGCATGGTGACCATTAAACCAAGTTTCCTCAAATTAAGATTTCTTGTATACATGCCAGCAAATTGAAGAAAACGTTAAAGATGATGACAATGATGGTGGTGCTCATATAATCATTACTACGATTTGGGAAAATTTGGTCAATAAATAAGCGATAAAGAGATTCAAGCAAATTGCATGTGATATGATTTTCGAGCACATCAACTGTTGCATGTGAATATTCTGAATTGAGGGCAAAGTCCTAAATGCATTCGCTCATATTCGCTTATATAACAAAATTGTTTATGCTCGTGCAATAAATTTTATTAAAAAACAAGAATGAGATTGTGCTCGCGCGTTTCCCATCCGTTAATCATTTGTAATTCATGAATGTAGTTTAGCGTCATAATGTGACATGTAAGCGTAAGCATTTTACCCAGATAATCCCATACAATTTATAAATATGCTATCTTACGTAAGCTGCTTACCATAATAATTTTATTTTTGGATCTGCAGGCTGATAATACTTCAAAAAACTCACCTGCTTACTAAAAAGATCTTTCTGAAGCAACCGTTCATATGTTAAGAAAGAATTAACGAACTTCACGACGTCTAGCCTGGAATTCAGATTTCTAAGAAAGCAATACAAAATGTAAAGACTAGTGACAGCAGCGAAGGTAAGATAAATAAGAAAATTATGTTCGCTCGTGACCAAATATTTTGTATCCATCGCCGTGTTCCTAAAAAAAAAGAAAAGAGGAAAATTTTCATTCTCTGATTTTCTCTATTTTCCGAATAAAAGTGGAAATTTATATGGTGTATGCGTTGCATTTTAAGAAGCAAAAAATACGTAAAGACAAACTGCTCGCAATCTTTGTTACATAGGCGTGTGAGGGTGTTGTAGACGTGCCCTTTGAAAAGTTTGATCCATTTTCAAATTGTCTTGCAAGTTTGCCGGCGATATCTTCATTTTTGCGAAGGGGAGAATGTTTACCATAGATACCACGCGGTTGCACAGATGGACCTGCTTAGATGCTTTCCGACTTTTAAACTGGGAGAGAATTTATGTGCTTTATTTATATAACGATTTGAAAAAAATGAAATTAGGGCACCCTGTAAAATTGAGTAGGCGTGGTCAACTTTTGCCATTTTTGTACCAGCAGTACAGCATTGTCCAAAGCTTTCTAGATTTGTTTGCTTAAGTATATGAGTAATGAGCAAAAATATAATTTTTTATTTCTTTTGAGAAATAGAGGTGTTTTCACTTTACGTAGTACTACAGGCATGTCGTTCGACCAATTTGTCCCATTTTCAATACCAACGAAGCGATGTCTTGAAATAAAATGTGCGCATTTTCTTCAATTTTTTGCCTTTACCGAAGACTGGTCGACCTGGACGCATTTGGCGCGTGTGGGTTTTGACTCACTCAACTCACTGCCTTCAACTAGCTTAGTAAATATCATAATTTTATTTTTTTTTTAAATTATTTTTCTTAAATTAGATTAACTTATGTCATATCTGGCACATGCTGACATGTATGACTTGAGAGAGTTTTACCAAAGTTACGCGAGTGTAAGGCAACGTATCGGGCAAAAAGCCATGAAATTTTTCTTTTACCTAAGATACGTTATAATGTAATACAATTTCAAAAAATTACAATTTTTAGGTTTTACTTTCTTTAATTTCCATCAATGAATTCCAATGAAATTTTGGCAAATATTTTTCAATGCAAGAAACTTTTTACTTTCCAACAATGGTAATAAACAATTTCTTTTTCGCTTCAAAGTACGCTTGTGTAGATTTCCATTTATATAACGCACTTAAATACTTAAACCAAGAATCAATGCTGTCGCCAGCATTGTGGAAATAACCCTCACAAGAGTCATGGTCTTGTCGCATTCATTTACAACAACGAAGCAACCAAACGACGATCGCATAATGTTGGTGACATTGCAAACAATTCAAATAATCGAAAACTTTTGATAATATATGCATTCTCATGTCATAGAGAGCAAAGCGTCAAACAAGCGTAGAAAACACTCAAACACATGAATAACTTATGTTCAGTATGTCCATGTGTATGCATGGTTTTAGTATGCCACAGACATAAGTAAATGCTATGCAGAAAGTCGTACACAATCTATTCAAAGGCGTAGCTCAAATGTTCCGTTGTGATGAAAACCATGATGAAATTAATGTATTGTAGGTGCTTAAGCTGAAGTCGTCTCCATGTGGGCGCGGAAATTAAATGCAATGGCTCTTTGCGGGCTCCGGAAAAACAAATAAAAACAAAAAAAATGAAACACTATTTACCCTTTTAAAAATATATAAAAAGTTTATTGATTTTTTCATCTGTGCGCTTTACAACTACACACAAATAATGCTATTTTAATTAGTTTATGAAATGATTTAAAACGTCGTAATGTAAATCATGTTTTATTATTTAAAAAATTTCCAGCTAATTACAATCATTTAATCGTAATCATAATTGAACAGGATAGTAGGTTCCTGCGTGTAGCAGCGTTTCTCAATTATTTTAAACAGTTCTAATTATGTTAACTTTTTAAAGTGATGTGTTATTGTCAACACGTTTGCAAGAAGAAAGCTTCAGAGGCTCCGCAAAGTATATATATTCTTGTTAAGCAAATTCTGAATCGATTGATGCATGCCCGTCTATCCGTCCGTCCGATTGTCCGTCTGTGTAAAGTGTGTTGTAAACGACATCGATGTTCAGTTTTGGAGAAACGTTGGAAGTACTTGCACACAGGCTTGTATTGAAAATGGGCTAAATTGGTCAAAGGGGACGCCTACAATATTACGTAAACTGAGGACACCTTTGATTTTCAAAAGGAACAAAAAATTGGTTGTTTGCTTATTACTCTTACATTAAAGCAGATAAATTTACAAAAATTTTAATATATATTCTACGGACGATGCTGTAGTATTTCTACAAAAATGGAAAAAATTTATACCGCCTACACAATGTTATAGTGTATCAAAATACAATTTTTTTATTTATATGACGGACAGAAACAAGCTTCAAAAATCTCTTAAGTTTTAAAGTTCTCTATTCAAATTTGGAATGAACCTAAGTATGTCTGTCTGTTCGCTGTCCACCTACCCGTTTTTCCAACTGTCTAGTAGCTATGATAAACATTCACCCGTTCCCAAAATGAAGACATCACCTACAAATTTGCAAAAGAATTTGAAAACCACCTAAATTTCCCACATGCCTATGCGACAAAAACTTACGTAGAGCATGAAATTTAATTCCTTTACATTTGTTGTTGTCTTTAGGATAAGGGGGATGCGTATAAAAGATTCTGTCACGACTGAATGAAATTTTGTTAGTTGTTTTTTTTTTTTTTTTTAATATGACAAATCACTAAGCAGATCTGCCTTATTTACGTGACACGAAAAGTGTCCAATCGATAAGTCTTATGCCTTTACCGAATGTGCACTGTGCTGCAAACGATGATTTCTAGTTTAAAGGCGATCGAACAATTTGTGATGAATAATTTTTTTCCTTACCATGTCTTAATAATTTTTCATAAAACGTGTAATTAATTAATTAAAGAGTTGTTTTCATTCGAACAACATCGACGAGTGCATACAATCGAAATATTAAAATGAAAGCATTGGAAGTCTCTGATCTATGGATTTATTTCTGTAGCATTTATTTCACTTTTTTGTTCTTTGTTCTGATTTCGCTCATTTTTCCTGCTAACCTATTTACAATAATCGGAAATACTAACATCAGCAGTTAACAATAATTATAGCGAAAAGAAATTTATATACATATACATAAAATGACATTTTGTTATTTAAACATGTGCTCTTCTCACATTTACCGAAACGCGATTCATCCACTTACTCACGTACGTATAGGTACTCCATATATCATCTATCAGCACTTACATACATACTTATCTGCGTGAAATGGAGGTGCTATAAAGAAGTTTGTAAAAAACATTTTTTTTTTTTTTAAATAAATCGGCTTTTACTAGCACATGTGTACAGATGTAAATCACTTGGTACTAAGAAACATATGTCAAATTCTCTTCGTTAAAAATGACCACATCACCGTTTTATTCATTGAACAACACGATGGCATTGACGGATTAACAGACGAACAGATGGTAAAATGATTAGATTAATGAACAGATATAAGGAAATGCGAATAAATGGTAAAATTAACACTTTGGTGGTATGAACAAAGGGATGGACGGACAAATAAATGGAGAAATTAAATATTAATAAGCATGTCGACGGATAGAGGAACATAAATAGATGAATGAACAGATGGACATACGGACACATTTATTTTAAAAAAGCAACTGAATAAATAAAAGAGATTGATATATACTTGTCTCATTGATTAAGAAGAATTGATGTACAAACGGACCAATGGCAAGACTGCGTGCGTAGAGAATTCATAATTTTCATAAAATTCGCTTCCACGGAGCGCAGCACTGTGGACAAATGAACAGATGCTCGAATAACCAAACTGTCTATGGATGAATAGATCAGCTTTATACAGTCACACACTTTATGACCACGTGCACTAACTTTTTCTCAATAATTAAGTTCAATATTTTTTATTTTACTGTAGAAATATCAAAACAGTTCATAAAATATGCCGTTGAAATCGATGCACATAAAAACCATATATATATTTAAATATTCAACTCTGTGAAGCAAGTATGTACGTGAGTGCGTCAAGCGTCTCATATGTGTGACACAATTTAAAATGCAAAACTTTGTGGAACAGTAACATATGCGAATACCCTTTCATATACGCATACAAAGATACATTTGATTGATATATACGCTTTAAAGTATGGCATTGAACGGTTGTTGCCTTTACTCAGTTTAGCGTATAATTTTCCGCTCTTAATTGTCCAAATACAGATATAGTATATGCGGATGCTAAGTGATATACATGTAATAACTGTTACAACAACAAATTAACTTTAATGGATTATATTGTACAGCACGTGTTCGTTAAAGTTAACATAATTAATATTACATTAAAGTATATATTATAAAAACATTGATACAGACATGCATGTGCGTTGTACGCCCACTAATACTTTTCAGCGCTGACGATGCTGCTTGAATTTTGCTAACACGAATTAAATGATGCGTACAGGGTACTGCGATGACCTTGATTTATAACTCAATTGAATGTCGCAAATAAAGTGTAAATATTTGCTGACAGATATAAATATTTCGTGAATAGTTTCTCATTAAATAAGTGCTTGTATACTCGCATATGCAACGTACGTATATTTGCAAGATGGTGCCAAGGGTCACAGAACGATAGTGACTTACTATATTATTACTTACACACCCCGTAAGTAAATTGTGACATCTGCACTGATACATCAATGAAAAGAGAAGAAACGACTTTGTCAACGTGATGACAAAGGTAGATAGATATATGCACATACTCTTGTTAGCAATTTTTCACAAAAGCGAGTAAATAAAACTAAGTAAGTTTAGTCGATTTATGGCGAATCTTGGTTACTGATCACTTCATGTTATTCTATAATTTACTTTATACGTAGTATGTGACGTATAAGGAATATAAAAAGACGCTTATCTAGCCCTTGCGTTCTGTTCGCTCACCTGTTTGTCCATGTGTGTGCGCTCGTAAAGTTCACTCTCTATTCAGTCGTCGATTCTTTTGTTTATTCATCTCTCTATCCGTGGCCCTATCCTTATGTTTCAATTTTTATTTGTTTGTGCAGGTATCTCTCTGTTCGGTGATTTCTTCTTCATTTCCATTTTGTTATCTGTGTAATTATTATCTCTCCACTTTCCCATCTATATATCTGTAGCCTTGTTTCTCGGTTCACTCATGTATCTAGCCATCCGTTCCTTCGCTTATCTAACCACTTCTGTCTGGTATCTAGTTATCAATTTGCCGATCTGTTCATGCGTCGAACTTCCCATCCATCCATATGTGGGTGCATGTATTTGTTCAACCAATCACATGTTCAGTTTTGGTTCCTGTTTAACCTTTCGTGGCTCTTTTAAACTAAGAAAGAAGAAAATATTTCGACAAGCAGACTCGCAAGTTGACACCTACATTTTAGAACTAACCTGTGATTCTCCTGTAGTGGAAAAGAGCTTACAACCGTTTCAAAAACAAAAAAATATAATAATTTCGATATATAATTTCTTCATCCAGTTTGCTGATTTTAGTGCAATTATTGACTTAATAGGAAAAAAGCAGTTGTCCATCTTACTGCAAATTTGTTGTGTAGCAGGCAGGATATCCTTCGGACATGTTCCGAAATATTTTTGTCATCCATCGTGCTTATCATAATCGTCAAAAAGAGCAGAGCGAAAATAGTACATAACATAGTACATGCATAAAAATATTTGAAAAGCAAACCGACATTAATTGTAGGTGCAACAAAGAGATCACTTTAGCTAGAAACGTCTTTGCTTGCAGTATCCAAAAGGGCTTCAGTTTTTGTATTGGTCAGGCATTCAGCTGCAATATCAATTTGCAATAAACAACTGACTGATAGACAAGTTGACAAATCGACTAAGGACTTCCTAAGAATTAGAACTATATGGAATGCACGATACACGATACGATACACGTGAGCGCAATAAATGAGATGATTTTCTTCCAACATCTTACATCTAAACAGAGAAAGCAAAAAAATTGTAAAATACTCTTATGCGAATAAATAAATATTATAGGATAGCATTAGTAAAAAAGTTTTTGCAGAAACAATAATAGTATGAAGACATACACAATGTTTGTTTTTAAGTTTTTATATGATGCTTGTTCAAACTTGTAAAATTTAAATTACAAGAACAAAAGAGATAATGAAGATATGTCTTAAAACACCTACGCAACGAAAAAATTGTTGCTAAACATAAGGAAATTAACTGCGCAAACTCTGTTTGTAAGCAAAATATCTCTGACATTCTCTTTCTTCTCTTTGTTTCATTTTCCTGATATTCCTCTGCGATAAACGTTGCTTTCGAGCATTAAGAACAAACGTAACCTGCAAATCTTTCAAAATGATTTTCGTCATTTAGTTGTTGGTTGCACGTTAGCTACGTAGGAACGTTAAAGTGGATTTTACGGAAAAGCTAACATGTCTTCCGTGTTTTGCCGTTGTTGTTGCTCCTATAATCGCTGCTACTCAATTTCCCTTTCGCAAACAATTCGTTTCGTGATATCAGAGCTCGTATAATCATCTCTGTGTAGCTTCGTTCTTGAACAAAGCGTTATGTAAAAAACAAATTCCAGTAGATGGACAGTGGTAAAACAAACAGTTATTGTTGTTGTTGTTCTTTTAATGCGATTACAACACATTGAATCCGCACTCCATGAAAGCGAAATGATAACTGTTTCCTAAGCCTAATCTAACCTAAGATTATAAAGTATTTAAGAGATCTACGATGTTTTAAACTTAAAATACTGTAACGAGAGCACTAAATAAATAAACAAAAGCCCGGAAAAGTTAAAACTCTGCATATAAATAAAATGATATTTCAAATAAATAATAGTTAAGAATATGTCAGCAATAGTATCGCCATATGTATAGTGAAAAATTGTAGGTTTCGTGGGCCTGAATGGACTTTATTTTTATTTTAACGTGAAATGACTCCACGCTTGCGTCTAATCTCTACAAAGATTTAATCGTTTATAATAAATAATTAATATTTTCTTTCACACTGTGATCTATAACCGCTAAGCAAACAAGAAATAAATGTTTATTCAAACAAGTTAAACACAACGGTATCGCCTCAACGTGTGACAACTTCAAATGAAATGTTGCTGGAATACGTAATGATGATGTTCATTTTTGGATTACACACACATATGGAAAGAACGCCCAACAAGGCTCATGGTAATGGAAGCTAACTAGTCTTTGAAAAAAACTACCTGTAAAACAGTTTCGAAAAAAAGGAGACAAAAAGTGAAACAAAAGGGAGGAAATTTCTCCCAATATTATGAAAATCCATGCATATATATAAGCGTGCATATATATATATATATATATATATATATATATGCATGTATATATATACACATGCATAGTACGTATGCGCGTGTATGCGTGGGTTTGTTTGTGCATCTCATTCATAATAATAATGCCTTTGATATGTTTTCCCTTAAAACCTACACGTCGTCGTCGTCGTCGACGACGTATGAGTGACCCAGTTTCGGTTGCTACTTTGTGTGCACAAACAATCTTGTTAAACTTTATAATAGTTACTCAACTAAAAATAAAAAAATTTTTTTTCTTTAAATAATAAAATAATTTTTTATTTGAAACTTCTTTTGTTTTCTCTTTATTAACAAAGATGAAAATTTAAAACTTGCTTTTGTATTATTAAAATTACGTAGTTTGTGTGTGCTTTCAAAAAATGTTTTCATAATTCAAGTAAAGCTTCCAAAAACTTAATTTTCAACTTTTTTTTAATCCGATTCAATGATACAATTTTACGAATCTTTTTTGCGACAATGTAAAGGCTTTGCAAGGATAATATAATTGTTTGTTATTTATGCCCATCATCTTGATACGGAATGGAAACGTTTTCGAGCTAATTATAGAATCTAATGGAAAACTGAAAGAAGGATATGGTTGTACTAACTTTTTGAAGTAAATAGAAAAGTTTGTCCTAATATTTGCACCATTCTGTCAGAATTGCTTAAGTGCTATGAGATATAAAAGGTGAAGCCATTTTTCATTACGTGCACTGCAAACCATTTTGTCTAAATTGTTATTCTGTATGCTTAAGAGATTTTTCTATCTCTTATACATATTTTTGAAATTTGTTTTTTAGAAAATTTTCCTTTTGTTATTTTTAAAAATTTTATGATTTATAAATTATTTTTTATCGTCATTTCCACAGAAAATTCCGAAATTTTTCCTCTCATTTTATAAATTTCTTCTAGCAGCCTTTTTCAGATTAACCCATTTGTGCAACACAGGACTGTGCATACAGCAGACAATTTATAGGGTGCACTACATTCCCAAGTGCTTTTTTATTGGCTTCTTTAAGAAATATAAAAAGCATTTATAAAAAGGAATGATAAAAATATTATGGAAGCAAAACATCACTCATCGTCAGACATACGCCTTTTCCATCTTTCTGATAGAAGATAAATTCTGTGCTGACCGGGCATGCGGTCCTTTAAGGACCTATTTTATGGATATAAGAAAAAAATTGTAAGCTTTGCTTGGTTAAATAATTGATCGACTCATTTGAAATTACAGTTGATTAAAATTAAAAGGGACGTGTATGATGAATAGACGGAAAGATAACATATTCTAGCCCAGTGCTGCTACTGCTTCTTAAATGAGTTCTGCATTACGATGCCTGAAGCCGCTATGACGAAGAATTGCGTATTGCACCCGCTTTTCGTTAATGCTCGCTCGAATTTCATTAGTCGTTGTTGACAGAGTTTGATCGCGCCAAACGGTAGAACTAGGACATATTGTTTTTTTTGTCAATGTTAATCGTCCGCTTTGCCATCATAACGGTTATTATCGTGCACATGGCACGAAAAAATAGGCAAAAAAGTAACGCTTCCCACATTTGTAGAACTTGATCTATCTAGATCTGCCAAAATCTAAGTCATAGGCTATTTTGTAATAATAATTAATAAAAAGTAATATTTTCATATGCAAAAGATGTATGTTAGTATATATCCACAGGAAAAGTAACGCCGTTTCAATGAAAAATTGCTTTTATCAGTCCTGGTGTAGAGAATTAGACGAAAGAGGGGGAAGGAAGGGGAAGGATTTTTGGTTTGAATGGGAAACATTGCGTTTTCTTTTAGTTCAATTTGTAATTTTTCACGAGATTG
Organism: Glossina morsitans morsitans; assembly: GCA_001077435.1. Taxonomy (NCBI): domain Eukaryota; kingdom Metazoa; phylum Arthropoda; class Insecta; order Diptera; family Glossinidae; genus Glossina; species Glossina morsitans. The sequence continues at coordinate 25,297 of CCAG010021845.1, read as the reverse complement.
CCTTTGAAGTAGAAGAAGTGTAAGCGCAAAAGTAACACACTGTTAAAATGCACGCTACATAATATCCGGTTACTGTAGAGGACTAGCGTAGGATAAGAATCTTTGGGTGTGTTGGTGAAGTATTGCGTTTTTATTACAAGACGTTCCAAGTCGCAAAGGCGTTTGTTTGGCGGGGATTCACGCCTTAACACCATTGTTGTATAACAGAGTTGATTTTGGGAACTTTTACTACTAGTATTGCTACTTAATACAAAATTTGATACAAAGTGACAAAAGCTATGAAAAGCTAACGCATTTCTTTTTCGTATCACCGGTCATAAGCCACAACGACAGAATATAGCTGGTGGTATAAAGAGAGACTCCATTAAGTGCATACCGTCATTTAACAATTGCTCACACTAAACATCATGCGTTTAAATGAATATTGCTCTTCGAACCCCAGTCAAATTTCAAAGTTATTTGCATTTATTTTTCTTTTTGTAGGTGATAAGACAATTTCAAAGCAAGTGCGTCCAATGGTTTTTTTCGTTTGTACATTTTCTTAACGTCCAAGTCCATTTCGCGAAGTGTCGGCCTTTTACTCCGTATTTCAAGCAACATATTCGTTACACTGCCTATAGGATAGACAGCGGAATACTGTGGAGCTTGCACTTTGCTAAAACAAGGATGTCGATATACTTTTTACATCACGCAAACAAATGTATGCATATTTGAAGTAATCTACAGTACATAAGAGCGAAGAGAAAATTTATTGGGCTCAAAGTCAATGGGGTTTGCTGCGCTTTTTTTACACGAACCTCGCTGCAATATAAATTTATTTTATATCGTATTGAGATATATATGCACACATTTTTGCAGTACAATCTACGAGAGCAAATGTGAACCTTTGCGTCCCTGATTTGTGATGCCGTCTGCCACATGCTTATTATCATTAGACCTAAGACGTCAGACAGCTGAAAAGTAATTTATGTATGCATAGCTTGATATCCCATAAAATTGTGCATAAATATCCATTAAGTTGTTTTTTCCTAAAGGAACGTTTACAAGGAGAATTATCGCGATTTCCTCTTTCGGAAGTCACAATTTTTTTTTCATTCATTTGGTTCATTTGGCTCAACCACTTTTTATTCGCCTGTGTTTTGCTTTAGCTCTTGCGAGAAAAGCAATAATAATAAGCTTTTTAGCATAAGAACCTGTTGTTACATTTCCGCTAAGCAAAATCCATTTCGGCTCCATAATCACCACTTTCAACCGATGGCTTTGTTTGTTGTTTTGCTGCATTTTAGTGGTAAATTTTCCTCGCATGTATGGTAACAATCATCCAACACAAATATCGCCGAGATGCAAACTTTTTTTATTTCAATCTTGTCAATAAGAAACTAACTAGTGCTGTGTGTGCTGCAGCCATGTCTCCATCGGGAAGAGGAAAAGCCCAATCGATTTTATAGGGCATCTTTCTTAAACAAGTCTTTGCACCTACCACTAGAACTTTCATAGAAATACGCAGCAAAGATGCTGTAAGCAATTTTGATTAAGGCAACTAACTGAGTCGATAAGTTAAATCCAACTCCTTTTTGTACTGTCGAAGTGCTCATCATTTTTTTCTATTATTAGATTACTTAAGGTTTCCAAATTTTTTTTACACGTTAGGCAGGTTAAGTTTGATACACAATCCAAATAATCTTCATATACATTCAGCTGAAGTTAATTTATTCTATCTCTATTATAATACCCTTTATCGCCATATTTGCTACCGCATATGTATTCCTGCTATGAAGCCCGGTCACACTCTCCACTTCAGCTGTGCTGCACTGCGAGTTTTACCTTCAGCAAAATTACGAATTGTCTGCCAGTTTTCTCACGTGCGTGATCATCATTATATATCTCGATGATGATTACATAGCGCGAAATTTTGATTTTATCTATTTTCCCGCTTGTACTCAATATTACGGCAATAAAGCAATTATATAACACATATATATATATATATACATACATACATACATACATACATATATATATATATATATAACAAATATATATAACATATATATATATATATATATATGTATATATATGTATGTATACATAAAGAGAGAGAGAGAGAGAGAGAGAGAGAGAAAGAGAGAGATAGGTGCGTGCTAATTTTATGATTGAAAAAAACAATGTTGACAACAGTCTACGTTATTATTACAATTACCATATAAAATAAAAAAACACGAGTGGAAACAACAATCTTACTTTGGACATTAGGTATACAATAGAAGAATTGAATTAGGGATTGGATGACAAGTGCGTGCACAACGATCAACGTTTTACTTTCTTACATTTGTGCATTGTAAAAATTAACTCCCTTGCTTAAAATAAATATTTCACCACTCGACAACATGTTGGGGCAAGGAACCATAATCGACTTTTCGGAAAATCAATTTTTGTTTTCAATGGTTTGGTATTTACTTTCGATTACCTGCAATATGGAAAAGTCCTTATTTGAAAGAAACCTTTTTCTTTAAATATTAATATAACTTCCCGCTGGAAATTTGGTAACTTATCTAATAGACTAATAGATATTCTTTACACCAGAGTAAAGAGGCTAAACGTTATGAGTGATCTTTATTATATAATTAATTAATGGTAGAACATTATGTCCTTTTCACTCCGAGAATCCCATTTAATTTATCTGGTAAATTTAAGAAGCATTATGAATCGATTTATTTATCTTCAGTATATCATCAGTAGATTCTATTAATGTCATTAAGCCTGCTGTCCTAGGGGTATGCCGCTAGCACACTGTCTGCACTCTTCTTTCCTTTTTTTTTTTTTATAATATAATGAATTCATCAGCATTGAGGGCTTGCTGCCGTTTTCATTCCATTCACTTTTTCTGCTAAAAAATGTATTATATTTTTCTTCCAGAAAATTTCCGTAGTTGTTTAATTAGTTAAGTCTTAAGGTCATCATTCGCCACCTGCAATGTCATCTACTACATAACTGTTATTGTCATTTTCTCACTTGTAATTGTACTTGTTGTATAGCTCGAAGGGATTGTGTATATAGGTGGATCAATAAACGCAATAAATAGCTTTGAAATTTGCGTTTACTCAATGCAAATTTAACGAAATATTAAACAAAACAAGAAACAAAAACGATTTACTTTAATTTCAAAAAGTCCCACTTGTGGTACGGGGTGTGTAAAGTTGTGCGCACGTATGTAAGTAGCATCCGGAAGAGCTTAAGACAGACCCACCTTTTATTATACCGATCGATTCAGAAAATGATTCGGAGTCTGCCTACCCGTATGTTGTCTATCCATGCAAATTTGTGCTCTATTCAAAGCGTTTCAGATTTCTTACAACCACTCCCCTTATAGCGCCTTATATTGAAAGATAGATGTATGGAAAAAAATTTCAATGGTCAAAATTTTTCGACAAAACTCTCTGCAATAATAGCATTTCGTTATATGAAAAATTTGGTTTGGCTTGGGTAATTTTTTGAAATTCTTTCCACAGAATTGTCTCCACGGAATTTGAATCTTGGCAAAAATTGGTTCATAATAGTAAATTGACAAAAAAAAACTGAATTTGGACGATTTAGATCTATATTTTGGATACCAGCGAATGCAAGGAAATGTAGACCCTTATATCGCAAAAAGACCAAATTGTTAACGGTTTACAACGTAAATTTGTAAGTTGACATGAATTGGACCAAATTTCAGTCACATGGGTATACTTCTTGGACCTCACTTTATATGAAAAATCTCATCAATAATAAGCCCTTCAGTCATTTCAGTGTTTTATTTTAGTCCGTAGTCGCAAACTAACCAAAAAAATGAACAGTAGGGAGTTTGGATCACACATGTCTATTTTTCAGACACTAATATACATAAGGGTTACCATGAAAAGCAATCCCTTATGTGGAGAGAAAGTATAATTTCTAGTTTTCTGCGACAGACACTGGAAAATTTACAAATTTTTGGGAAGTAAATTAAGTTTCCTAGGTTTGGATCATGTCATGTGATATTTTGGTCACCCTTCAATGTGAGGGCTTTCGTGAAAAGTATGCCTTTGCATGAAAATAATGTGTACTGTTTGATGTGTTATTACCAAAACGAATTGGGGTAGGGTATTTAACGGCCGGCCTTGCCCGACTAGAACGTTCGTACATGTTTTTACAACTGTACTATAACATTCTATGAGATTAAAAGATAATTTCGAAATCTTAAAATAATTAATTAAAAAGCAAATAATCGTTTTCGATGGTGTTATCAAATTTAATCAGATTACAAAGATTAGCAAAATAATTTTTGGAATTCCAAAATATCAGATAATGAATAAAAGTCAAGTGAAAGGTTGAGGATTAAAGAAACATCAAAGCAAATAAGATAATCAGCGCCTATTTACCTTTATAAGCGATTAGTGCGCCCTTAATAAATTATTACGCAACGGAAAGGTTGAGATGCACACAAAAAAAATTAGGAGCATTGAGTTTCAGTCCGGTAGAATGTGTGGTTACGGTACACGCAACGCTTAGCTAACTAGTCATCCAAGTGCCGGTTTCCACAACGTAGGTACTTCATTCGAAGATCCGCTGTTCGCCATTTTAAAAGTATAATTTGTATCGAAGACTTCTATCCAACTTCGATGATTTCAGATTTCATTTGGGGGCCACATAACGATACACGTGCGCCACTTATTGCACCGGCAGAACGGTGAAAGTTCAAAATGTTATTAGAATCCTGATCTAATTTTTGGGCTCATTTCGGCTTTTCTTTGATTTCACAGACATTTTCGAATGAGTTTATATAACAAATCAAAATTTTGCGGACATATTGGTCACGGACAGAAATTCGTTGAAATTTTTTTGCAAAAACTTTATCAGCATCATAACTTTCGAAGAATCGTTTAACTGGTCTTCTCTTTTTATCCTTACGTTTAAGCAAACGTTTTCCTTTGCTTAACTCAACCGGTAAAGTCCACTGCAATGCTTCATTTCATTTATCAATCCATCAATGCATATTTATTTTTCAATCAATTTCGATCAATTTTGTTAATTGTATTTTTCATATGCTACTGGCTTATAAATATATAATAAATTGATTTTCTTATTATAACCTAAAGTATTTGTGGTACAGGGGTATACTAAATTTGTGCGTGTGATGTATACAAGACGTAGAGAAACTTGAAATAGACCCATCTCCTATTATACCGACCAATTCTGAACCAGTTTTCGATTTGATTAAAACGTGCCTGTACGGACGTCTGTCCGTCCATCTCGTTTTCTTCTGCTCAAACTACAGACCGCAATTTTAAGATATTTTGATGAAATTTGGTGCACCGATGAGTTATAGACGAACGCTTTTTAAAAGAACTCGGATCAGATCCCTTTTTCGCCTATTTCCCATTATTTTGAAAAGTCGTACAGTGATGTAGGGTATTTAACAGTATAACTGCCCCACCATAATGTTTTCACTCGACTATTTTTTCCTAAATTGTGTATTGGTCGCTTGCAACTGAGCTGGAGAGTGCGGATTCGGACAATTCAAAGTGGGCAACAATTCATCAAAGTTTTTCAAATATTTTACTATAAATCTAGTTTCAGTAACTTTATAGAATTCATAAAAACACATTTGTTTAAAATTTGTTTTTCATCGCTTTATAACTTTTTCTTTATGATCGTTTTCATCGGTTATTTTTTATTTATTTATTTACTATTATTATATTATTTTACTTACTTACATATGGAACTCAACTAAAACAAATTACCAGTCGAGTTCAATTGACTCTTAGAAGTACATCTTTTACTAATTAATATTAAAAACTGGTATAAAGTACATAAGGAGAAATAAAGAAAAGAAAAAATTATTAAATAATAATTCATGTATAAAAAAAATGAGAAAAAAAAGCACGTACACAACTAGCACAGAGGCATACCCACAACCAGTACAGAACGAAATTGCAGATGAAGCCCTAAGCCATCGCAAACATGCAAAAGGTTGGCAACCGATACAGTAAACAACAATTAATTTTCGAATCATGAGGTATTAAGGCTAAAAGTTAGTTTAAATACGACATAGACAAATCGCGCGTATTAAGCAAAATTGTTTTGACAGACTTTATAGAATCCGATATTATTGAAATTAAGTGATAGACATCACTTAAGTTTCTGCAAAAAACTCTGAAGTCTTCGGTCGAATGGAACGCCAAGTCGATGAGTGAATCAACCAGTTTTCCAACTTGTGCGAGTCAATGACATACTCAGTAATGTATGACCTTTTTCTTAGGAAAGACAGTTTCTTGAATTTTTTTATATTTTATTTCATCAAATTTAACCAGCAGCATGTAACCAAATTATTTAAGTCAATTTGGAGTTGATACGATTGCGATTCCAAGGAGAAGGAAGAAATCAATTTAACATCGTCAGTGTACCTTAATGTATAAAGATGATGATGAAGAACTCCAGACGTCACGGGAAATTCATCCGAGGTGATGAAGTTAAACAGAACCCTGAATAATCTGTTATGCAGATAATATCCTTTCCATTTCACTATGTAGAAAAGGAAGCCAGGGGCGTGGAGTTTGAAGATCAATAAGTTATGATTAACTAAGTCAAAGACTTTAATCAGTATATACGACATCCGTGCGAGAGCCACTAGAAAAAGCCTTGGAAACATGGCAAGTAAACCCTAAGAGATTCGTGAAAGTAGATCTTCCCTTCCGAAAGCCATGCTGGAATGGAGATTAATAGCAAAAGTTAGACGCTGAACAACAATTCGCTCAAACAATTTAGATAAAACACTCAATTTGGCTATGCCTCTATAGTTCTCAACGTGATGTCTATTTCCATATTCATGAATTGGAATAAGCAAACTGCTCTTTCAACACAAATGTAAAACACCTGTTTTGAAGGACTGATTAAAAATCATTGAGGCAACATCACATAGCACGACAGAATATATCTTGACTATACATGAGAGAATCGTATCAGGTCCAGGCGCAGAACCAGATTTTAGAGACCTTAAGCAATCTAAAACATAATTTTCTGAAATGACCGAGCTAGGGATCAAAACCGAGCTCAATGTCGGATACGGATAGTTGACAGTTGAGTAGGAATTCGTAGTTGAAAGACGTCGTTGGAAGTATTCACCAAAGAGATTCGACGTTTCAATATCATCGGAGCACTCGGAGCCATTGAAGAAAACATGCGAGGGATATGCAGATTTTTCTTTTGGAGTTGGCAAACTTAAAAAAATATTTAGGATTAAGAAAATGAGCATGTTTTCAACTGAAGGTATCTGCAATAACTTTAGTGCCTGAGGAAATTAAATGCCTTGATGCAAAGTACGCGGAATAGTCGTAAGCCGAACCACTTTTCATAAATTTTTTGAAAAGTTTGTTTTTCCAATTTACGTAATATTTAATACTCTTCTTAAGCCATGGCTGCTTGATCGGAACGGACAGGTCTGATACATTATAGAACGACGCCGGTAAGGTGAACGCTGCCAGTGCGATCCAATCGATCCTTTCCGAAAACCTGGAAAGAGTTGTGGAAAAGTTCCGACAAATGTAAATCAGGTTTTAACCAAGTTTTAGTGAAAGCCAAACAGGAAAACTCTTTGTTCAATGAATTTAGGAAAGTAGAGCGAATTTTTGAGTCTAGGACCATAACACCTTGGTAAAATGAAGCTACTAGGCCTGAAGAAAGATTTAGTTTTTTGAGGATGCAAGAGCTGCCGAATCAGTATTACGTTCGATCGGGTTCGATCCCGAGGAATGAATTTCTTAATTAAGGATCCAACTGACCACAATGATTTGTTTAACAAAGTTTCTAACTCTGTGTTGAGATGGGATCACTGTGAAAATGCTAACACGCTTTAAATTGGCGAATAGGAGTTTTGCAACAAGATAACTTTTTATGTTATCTTGAGAGGTGTAAGGTGCCAGTCTTGACACGAATATTGACTTTCTTGGGGGTACGGCCGACAAGCAGACGTCATTCCTACTGGAAACTATAGAGCTTGTAGGCAGAGAGTTTTGAGTTAGCGAGAATATAGAGGTGGCGACCACACTTGCAAGTGCAGCTTTTGCGAGGAGGAGAGGCATTAAGGTTTTCTTCCAAACATTTCAATCTTTTTATACTCATCACCGAAGGATGAGGATATTCATTTTGTCAAAACGTTTGCAACGCCCAGAAGGAAGCATCGAAGACCCCACAAAGTGTATATTTTCTAGATAAGCATCAAATTCTAAATCGATTTAAGCATGTCCGTCTGACCGTCTGTCCAAATGACCCCACGAATGAAGCTATCGACTTAAAATGTGGCAGAAACATTGAAAGTTCATGCCCACAGCACAACGTAAACTGAGAACATCTTCGTTTTTCAACGGTAATAAAAAATTATGGTTTTGCTCGTTACTCATAAACTATAGCAAATAAATATATAGAAATTTTAACGCATATTCTACGGGCGACGCTATAGCATTTGTGCACAAAAATGGAAAAAGTGACCACGCCTACCCAATATTATAGTTTATGAAAATTTAATTTTTTTTTCAATACTTCTATAAGACGCAGAAACAAGCCTCAAGAACCCCAAAAAGTATACAAATTCTTGGCCAGTTTCAAATCTTGAATGCACCGTTCGTATGTCTGCCTGTTCCTTTGTCCATCTGTTTGTTTGCGCAACTTTGTAATATTTGTGGTAAACATTCTTCCGTTAGCGAAAATGAAGGTATCGTCTAGAAGTTTGCGAAAGAATTTGGAATTTTTCAAAGGAAACGCCTACAACGTCTATATGCCTCTACGACAAAAACATTTATTTCGAAAATAGAAGAAAACAACTGCGTCCACTCCATACTATATTATAAGGCATGAGAATTTTGTTCTTTTAATTCTTTTCTCTTTTTTTTTGGGGTAAACGGTGATGGGTATAAAAGATTCGGCCAGGATTTAATTTTCTTAGTTGTTTATTTTTACATTTTTTTGACAATTTTGTCTCGTTGGTTGATCGTGCTGTACCCGAGGCGACTCTTCTTTCTTTATACAAAAATTCGTTTGAATTTTATTTAAAGTCTTTCGCAACCTACAGTCCTACACCATATTGAAGCGGCCATTTTGGAAGAAGAGGCATTTAATTAAGGTTTAGTAATTGATTCTTTGCGAATTTAAGCTGAGAAGAGTGGTGACAAGATATTTGAGATCATGTTTGTTTTTCCCTATATGACCATAAACATGCGGAGAGATAGAGACAACTATTTAGAGGGATTAAAGGCATACATTTTTTTAGTCTCGCCTGTACACATGTCTGCGCTTGCCTAAACGAAAAGAATGAAAATGTTCGACGTCTTCGAAAGCAAAAATATTTTTTTTTTATATCATTCGCTCTTAATTTGTACAAAATCTTGAGTAATTTTAATAAGCTCGTATCTCTTTTCGCAAATTTGCGTGTATAATGCATGTGGATCTTGATATTAGTGATATGTTACTGAAGGAATGAAAAACTAAGTACACTCTTTAGTGTAAATGCAACAGTGAGCTTGACAATTACAGATCAAATTTCTGATTAAACATTTATAATAATTCGCAGGAGACTCCTTTTTCACTCGACACAACAAGTTTATTGATAACTATAATGTGCATACTATAGACATATATACACATACATCGTAAAGGCAATGAATTATGTTTATTATAAAAAAGTACGCATAAAGTTAAAAATTATTACACAAATATTCAAGCAACTCTTCTTGCCTTTTGTTATATGGCTCTACGTCAAAAACTTTTATTTTGATAATAGAAGAAATCAACTGCGCCCATATTACAGGGCATGACAATTTTGTTCTTTCCTTCTCTTTTGTCGTTTTTTGGGGTAAACGGTGATGGATACAAAAGATTCAGTCCCGACTGAATGTAATTTTCTTCCTTATTTTTTTTTAGATTTAAATTCGCACTTGAAAGGCGTGCCGTAGAACGTGTTAAATTGAAATTTTTTCGGGGGAATGGCCAAAGTTACTATTTTTGAATTTATTTTCAAGAAAAAATATTTATTTTTCAATGGTAAAATATTGGTTTAATGAGTTCCCTGAATATTTTACTAGTTTGTTAAAAATAGGTTGTTTTTTTCTTGATATAGAATGATGTTACCTCTTAGTATAATTTTACCCAGTCTTTCGAAACATCTTAAATTCTTTAGCGGTAATCATCGACGTTAAATATATTTTTGGTCTTTCCTAGATTCAAACTTGCAAAAGCCAAGCTTCGAGAGGCTGTAGGCCCTCTTACATTAAAGAATCCTTACAGGGGTGGCTCCGTCGTAGTATTTTTTAATATTTTTCAAAAAAAAAAAAAAAAATACCATATTTTGTCACTTAATGTTTAATAATTTTTCCGGACATTATTTTTTCTTTTACTGAGTTTGTAAAGGCTGTTGCAAAGGTTTGCGCTCTTCATAAGTTCGAGTCCAGATTGATTACAGAACACAATAGAAAACATCAGCTTTTTAAATGTCATTTTGATACGCGTCCCCGTTGAGTGCATCAAAATAAGTCTTAAAAATAATGCAAACTATCGGCTAATAAAAGTCTATTCAATTTTTCAAGTGATTTTCATTATTTCATGCCAATGTCAGTGCTATTTTGTTATTGTTATTTTTGTTGTTGTTGTTGTTGTTGTTTGGGTTGATTAAATATTTACAAATTTTCCAATTACCAGCCAACTGTTATGATGTTAACAAACAAAAAATACAAAAACAAAAACCTAATGAACCTCCCAACCGTTGAATTTTCAATGAACCACGAGAATTTTTAGTTAACAGTTATTTGTATTTGCACCCAAGAATGGGAATGTTCGATTTATCACATATTCATATAACGCGAAGAAATATGCTGAAGCAGAACAATACAATGGGTGTCGGCGACGCTTTCTATATGTTTGCATACATTTTGTTCGATGCACCCATCGGTATAATCTTCAAATATTTGAGAGAAAAAAATTTTATTTTTTAAATTGTTTTACATGAAGATTAAAAAATTAGCCGACGGGCTTCGCAACTACGCAAAATATTGAAAATTAAAAATTCGACCTTTAAACTCGTAAGCATACCGGCCCTGTTTGAGGGTTTTCCAAAACTTCAACTATACGTTTCCAATTTAGGGCTAGGTTTTATTAGGCATGCGTGTATATGCAAGCAAATCAAACGCTTACGCAATCTGTTACTGTCGCAATACACTTAATATGATTCCATGCTTGGCTTATTACTGAAGCTAAGAAATTTTAAATTGAAAATCTATCTCTTAATGAACGGGGGAAACGGATTGCAATGAAATTATCTAAAATTTAATTAAATCATAAGACAGAAAAGTGAAAAAATAAGTGGTAGATAGCAAAGAGTTCGGCGTATGCAACCAATTTATTTCTTTGTTGCATTTTTTTATTCGAGTTACGGTGGTTCATATTTTAGGTAAGGGTATGTATCTCTTTAGGTTCTTTTTGTTTAATTTTATGGTTGATTGTTTAATTAAAATTTATGACTTTTTAGCGGAAGAGCAAATAGAAACAGAATGGAAGCGAATAATGGGGGCTTTTGTATTCAATTTGCCTGCGTACCAGAGTGTAAGTTAACTTTTTTTTTTGATTTCTTAACAATTCGTAAACAATAAATGTCCAAATTAAAAATATGATCAACTCAAACAAAGTTTTGCAACTGTTCAGCGTTCTCCGCATTTAAATTGCATTCAGGTGCTTTAGTGCAAGACCGTTAAAATGGCAAATTCGTAATCGTAAAATAATCACTCAAGCACTTCTTTCGAGTAAACTTTGAATATATTTTTGAATTCAAGTTCATTACGCTTCTGGACATTTGCCTTAGTAACATTCTTCCAAACACTAGAAAATGCGTAACTTTTGAAGAGATGGGCAAATACAGAAGACAGGAATTTGCTTGCGATTAAACTACGGTTTTCGTTTTCTTTTCTACGGTTTGCGTTCAGTTTATAACAAGACGCAGCTGTACTGATAAACAAAGCACTTCTTACGCTAACCGCTAACCTTTCATTCTTTGTTGCTGATTGCGATACCCATTACTAACCTAAGTATATCTTTTGGCTTTTGAATTAATTCTACGTCTTCGGTAATAGTTTTATATTTTATGTTAGTTTAGTTTGGTTTTATGTCATCCGAATTACGCGTTCCGGTAAACCGTGTACGCTTCGCATTGATGCGTTTTACAAAGTAAAGTAGATAATTTATTAACTAAATCATATTTTGTGCTAACCGTAATACTTCTCGTATTAACACATCGACTACGCCTTTTGCTCGCAGATTTGTATTCTGCGCTAACCGATATTGTTTACTAATAAATGAGGCTACAATGGAAAGTCGAATGAACTGAAATAACACAGCATAAGATATCTTTTCGCTATTCTGTTGCTAACGGAAACTCGGAGTCACGCAAAAGAGACAAAATGGAAAAACTGTATGAGTTTATGACAACAAGCACTTTAGTTCTTTTCCATTATAATCAGAATTAATATCATAGCAGTGACACTCGGCAACATGGTAAATATAAATGAACAAAAAATTTGTATCCAATTTGTAGCTAGACTTATACACACTCCACCTCTATTAAATTAAAACAAAAAAAACAGCTGCAACTGGAGTTATTAGCGAGTTAATTGCAATCGCTTTCATCTTTAGAACTATCCGTATGATTATGCTTAATGTTCAAATCAAAATTCATATCGGTACATACTCATTCATGCTCGGTCAGTAACTAAATTGTAGAATACAATTACTGGCCAACGATGAATGCAATTTCTGCAGTTTAGTGGAGAAATCGTGGTATCGCAACATCTTCATAGACGCATATATGGACGGGCGGATTGTCAAACAAACAAATTAGTTGAACAGACACGGATAAATGGAATTAAGAGTCTTAGGCCGATAAAAACCATTCATATTGTAACATAAAATACCCTATGTGGGTTTTGCATATTTATTCAACTTCTTTTGTGGTTAAGTTCGTACCCCTAAGTTGTGATTTTCAGGAAAATGTAAGTTTTAGTTACAACTCTTTGAAGATCTGTTTGCAAATCATTCCTAGGAACTTGTATCTTAAGGTCTATTCGGATCTTGTCCTTTCGCATATTACAGTTCAACTCTCTTGGCCCTCCTTCCGCCTATATTCTGTTTAGGAGCACGTCACCAGTACCAAAGTTCATCGGGACGTTTTCACTCGTCGCCAGCTACATGAGGCAGCTAAGTCGTCATGAATGTGTAGTTGACTTTCCTCTTCCTTGAAAATTGGATGCTTAGAAAATTGAATGGTTTTCATGCAGACTCAAATCGTAAAGTGCGGGCGGGATTTTCATAACAGAATTTCATAAAGTTTTTTGTACGTTTGTCTATTTCGGCAATCATTTAAATATTTATCACTTACAGTACAACCCGTCTACTTGTTAACGAGAAACAATTCTATGCATCAATAAAGACTATTTTTGTGTATACAATATATTCCAATGGTCGAACCACATCGGCAAATTCATGATAGTTTAGGCAAAAATGGAAAGCCCATTTGAAACAGACATTGGGTATATTTTCCAAATTTTAGAGTTCGACTAAAGTTGCCAGTAACAGATTGATCAGCGACCGGGCCAATGGATAACATCTTACAATTTTATATTTATAACGTATGATAAGGAGGCAGCAAGCTAAAATTGAAACTGCTTAATCGCCCACCCGAAATTATTTCCCTATATTACGTGGTGAGAAGAAAAAACTTATTGTGGACGCCAGGCTTCTTTGTTACGGACCAGAAAGATGAAGCTTTTTTTTTTACGAAAGTGTATTAAGCCGTTCGTTCCTACGCTCTCCGGGAATATCTTCCACCACACCGCGAGATACTGTTCGTAATTATATTAAATTGAAAAAGATTTTATGTGTGTACTTAGAGCATTCCGAAAATTAAAATAAACATTCTTTTAAACTGACACGAATATGTGACACTGGCCTACAGATAAAAACAAAACCCTCTCGCCCACAAAAAAATAAATATATAAACACATCTTTTCAATATGATATTCATTATATTTGGTATGATAAATTTTGGAACATTTTATGATGGAAAGATTTTATTACGAATATCGAGACTCGACACATCGACTCGATAATCAACAGTCATAAACCGATCCCATTTCTCATTGATTATACCGTCTTTTTGTTTAGTACATAGTGACTTTCAACATGCCCTCTTAAATTACCCATTATCCGTCCCAATGTCCGTCACATACACGTGACGTCGGGCTGTGGTAAGAAATGGCTGTGTCACACATATCTGGCGGTTGATAGCGAAAACTTTTTCATTTTTTTAGCTTACACGGCTAACAAAAGTTTTAGAGATTGACTTGAGTGTGTTCTAGAACACGCCCATTTTTAAATTTTTAGCAGGCTTCGGTGCACTGTACACACATTTTATATAATTAGTAGCTTCGTTCGCGGAATTCATGACCACTGAGTAAGGCATGTTTTGCATCTTTAACAACTCTCGAGCACTCCCACTGTTTATCGGGGTTTCGTCTATTTTATGGAGTGCATTTCGCCATTTGATATTGATTCATTCGAAACGAGGAATTTATTAATTATTCATGAATAAACAAAACCGTTATTTTAAACTTTATATTCGTACATTGATTTTTTGTTAATTAAAAGAAAAATAAATGTACATTCTTCTGACTGACAACAAAACTTAATCATGTTGCAAAAAATATTGAAAAGTTCAAATATGGGAAACCTCACAGTTCACTATAATTGACATACAGTAACGTTTACTAGTGATTAGGAAAGAGCTGGAGAGAGAAGTTAATATTTGTGACGCTGATCCAATGTCTTAGAATCGTATCAAGTTTTGATTTTTTGTTAAAGATTTTCTGTTAGGATCAAAAAAAGTCGTGCACTTTCTAACTTTCTTTAGCGCGATTTATTAACAAAAAGAATTTGAGTGCTAAAAGTGCCTCATTTGATTCATTTGCTCAGCTTAAGATAAGAAACTACTTTTCGTGGCCAATGATGCAGATGTCGTGAAAAATTGGCAGAGAAAAGAAAGATACCAGTGTAGCCTGGAATAATTTAGAACACAGACGTTTAAATATGTTTTTTTTTTTAAGCTTTAACAATAATTTGAAGAAGAAAGTTTTCAAAAAAAATTTAACAAAAGGTACAGATTGTTCGTTATTGAAAAACATCAGTGTATATGGCTCTGACTGGAGTGATGAAATGAATGGAAGAAATTGCATGTTTAACATTTTTCGGTTCAGCCGGTAGAACAATCGGACTCTGAAGTTTATACCATAATACGGTCTCGTTGATTCCTATTTCTTAGCGCCGTTGCGAACGCTACGAAATATTTAATCCGCGACCGGATATAATAATACTTTATGTGTCGCATTCCTGCGAAATTAATCTTTGTACCTGAAATGTTCATTTTTGTGTGTGTGTTGTAATAAATATGTTTTCTGTTAATAATTTCAACATTGTATGACAGAACGGATGCAAGCAAGTGAAGCGTGCACAACAAAAATAGGAAAAGCCTTGGTACTTTGATACACCTTAGTAAAATAAATACGCTTATATATGTTTATAAAAGTTTTTCTGCAGCAAAACACAATGTTTTACAATTAATTCAATTTAACAGAGTAATCGGCAATATTTTTAAATAAATATACTTGGAAAAGTTTAAAAAAAAAGTGTACACTAAATAAACAAGGTTGCAAAAGTATGACTCGAAAAAAAGTTCAGTTTTCTCAATTCTTCTGGTAAATCAAAATAAAGTGAGTAAATTGAACAGTACTTTTCGTTCAATAAGCTCTCTTAAGTACCCCAAAGTTTTAACATTTAACAAAACGTATGAATTGATATGAAAAAGATTTTATAAGTAAAAATTTTCATAATTCACTTAATAGTCTTCTAATTAGTTTACCGGTAAGCGTATCTTCAATCGCCGAAAAGTGAACTTTTCCACTTTTATACGTAAAATTAATGGCAGTGTATATATGTGAGAAGGAAGATACAGCAAACTTCCGTCGTATACCATACGTCAAACTTTCATATTTTGAATCATTTTTAGATTTTACTCTGTCTTATATATGAACATAAGACAAATATATGGATAATGTACATAACTTTTATACCCTACACCATTTGTGATACACGGATATATTAAGTTTTGTGCGAATGTATGCAAAACCCAGGCGGACTTGAGACTTTTAGCCGATTGAAGAGCGGAGAAGTGCGTACATAATAATATCAATGTATTTGAACATGCATAACGAGTGCAACTTGATGTACAGTTTCAAAACTTAACGTAACGAAAGTGATACCAAATACTTTTCAATACTTTTCAAACTTTTGAGGACGCACTTACTTTGCCACCAAACAGGAATATAAGTAAATAGATGGACGGATAGACGGAAAAAAGAACTAACAGATGAAGAGGCAGACAGACGGAGAGGCGGAGAAGCCAATATCGGGACGACTAACCAAGTCAGCAAGAATCGCGACTACCAAGTCAGTGTTCGCGCGTTTAAATATCAGTACAGTAGACTTTACTCTGGCCGTAGCTAGTAGCAAGTGCTAACTCGATAAAGACATGAAATTTTCCTCACATCTCTCCGACCATCTCCGTGTTACACGAAGAGTGGAGATCATGCTGATATTAAGGAAAAAAAAAAAAAACACAACGAAACATGTAGACAGAAATAGATAGAAAGTTTCCGTTATTTTCACTCGCAAGCAACACATTTACGTACTTTACGAAATGTCTATATTATCGGAATTTCAAAGCTTTATCGATTGAGTACTTAATGTTGTCAGCAGAAATTTTAACCTCATCGGAGCTTTTCAAAATATAAAAAATAAAAAAAATCAGTTAACTAAACTGCAAGCATTGCAAACGTGAATATACTGCAATTAGATAAAAACTATTTTTAATTAAATGAGTATTTTTGCAACTAATTGCTTGAAGTTTGATCATTTTCCTATCAAATGAACTAAAAAATTTGTTTTACTAAACTTTTTTTTTCGCAAATGTCGCATATAGCATTTTTATGACCTTTTTTTTGTAACTTTCTTCCTTTTGTTTTCATTTCATTTTCTTAAAAAACTTTTTGCAGCATTTGAGAGCTCACGTAATGACACACTTCATAACATCGATAGCAATAGCATACTGACGGATTACGATAGTCCACCACCAGAATTCGAAAACACAACAGAACGTGACGTGATAGCCGCAATTGGTACAACAGCCCGCCTGCATTGCCGTGTACGTTATTTAGGCGATCGAGCAGTATCGTGGATACGGAAACGAGACCTACATATCCTAACTATTGGTATAATGACTTACACTAATGATCAGCGCTTCCTGGCACGTCATCTAGATAACTCAGACGAGTGGATACTGAAAATTGTCTCTGTACAAACCAGAGATGCTGGAATCTATGAATGCCAGGTGTCGACAGAACCAAAAATTAGCCAAGCCTATAAGCTAACCGTAGTTAGTAAGTATGAAATACGTAGCATGTGCCTAACCACGCAACCACCACGACTTGTTCGATTATATTTGACACCAATAAATATGTACAGAGTATAGCTGTCCGATAAGATCGCCATAAGTTGTCCATTAGTTCTTCTGCTAGTCTCTGTCCATCCGTTCATTTGTTTTACAATCGATTTGAATGTGTGTTTTTTCCCCGTGTTCTACGCCGTCTTTCCAGTCTGTCCTTTGGTCACTACTTTACTTTTCATGTGTATGCTTTCCAATCAAAACTTTGATTGTTCTCATGTCTGTACGTCCGTTCTTCTTTTTGGCCCGTTTGCCATCTTCCCTTAACCCACAATGGAACTATGTGGGCTCCGTTAATTGATAGCGTTCAATTCTTTGGTGCGTATTTGATTCAAGTGATGGGCATTTCCGGTTTGCTTTAAAGCGAGTCCTTGATTTTTTCAATTCAAACTGAAACTGTGCTATCCGTGTAAACAGCGTCGAGAGCGCAAATTTTGGCCAATCGTGAGCTCTTCATACAAAGTGGCAGTGACATTAATCTGACATGCATTGCGCCGCAAGCACCCGGACCATACACCCATATGCTTTGGTACAAAGATAGTGAGTTAATCAGCGACTCAACACGCGGTGGTATTCGTGTGCTATCCGAGCAACAAATGAAGACAAGCAATTTAGTCATTTCGCGCGTAATACACGCAGACTCTGGAAACTATACATGTGCGGCTGACAATTCCAGTAAGTATTGCTGTACGTGTGCATCTATGCATGCAACTGTACAAAAAAAAAAAAAAAATAATATTATTAACTTAATCCTGAACTAAGTACGAGTATTTTGTTTATTTATATGCATTCGTTCGCACAAGTAAGAGTTCACCTGAAGCATTTTTTTTTTTTGCAGATAGCGACAGTGTTTTTGTACATATCATCAATAGCGAAAAACACGCCGCCATGCAACATGAATTAGCGTCACGTATACTTGTACCACGTATCCTACTCACTGTGTTAACACTGTTTTATGTAAGTATCGTGTAAAGCAGTCGCATACACAAAAGTAGATACACTGTCACATATACTTTTATTTGCATTGCAAGTATCGTAATAAAAGCCGTTTTTTTGTGTTCTTTTTTTTTTGTTTCCTTTGGTTTTAGTTTCTGGAACGAGTCATTAAATGAAATTCGGTCTGTGGTTCAATAATAGAATGAAGCTCGCATCACTAGTGGTTGTTAATTATTTGCAAATCCTTACGCAACCCATATTCACTCTCACTCACATGCACACAACATTGTCAATGCCATCAACGTTGTCTCATCACGGCTGAGCAAAATTACAGCCATGATTTATACAAAGTCAAAACGAAAGCGAAATTTACACGTTTGCTCTTTTGTGGTCGATCGATTGGTGCTCCATCAGCGGTAAACTTTAAGTCTATTTCTTTATTTTTCACATCTGTCATGCGTGACTGCACACACGTATAGCATATATATATATATAGGCCCTCAAACCAAGACATTACTCGTTGTTGCTGCGTATCCTGACAGTCATACTAGCAACAACAATAGCAATAATAACAATCATGTAACAACAATAACAACAAAAGCGATAGTAACACAATGAAATTTATTACAGTTAGAAATGCAATCGTTATCGCATCGTTTCATTAACTTTGGTAGAGCGCGTATGTAATTCGCCATTATTGTAGTTGAATTATTGTAAGCCTAGGCATGTAAACCGGAAAACATTCATACATGCATACTTATACATACATACATACATACATTTGTAAATACAAATGCATGCTATGCGCTTTTTTTATATTAATGTACAAGAAAACGAATAGACTTCGGTTTTAATGATATGTAAAGCAAAACCAAACAAAACAATAAAAAAAACACAAAAGGAAGGAGAACGTTTTAAAAAGTAATTGAAAAAAGGATAGTAACAGGGAAGTGCGTAGTTTTATGTGCGTATGTGTGTGTGTTTGTGTGTTTGTGTGTTTGTGCGTTTGTGTGTATGTAAATATCTACGTAGTAATATTTTTTGTAATCAGTGTAAAGAATTCATTTAGTCAATGAAATGATTCTAATGCGGCGTGAACAGCAGATTCAGGCCTTATTCCCATTCTTGTATTCTTGCATTCTTGTATTTCTTTTCTGAAATATGAGATTTATGTTTAAATTATTCTTTATACTCTTGCACGACGTGATCAACAATCAGTTAAAGTGACTTTTATGTTCACGTGCACTTCAAAAATATTTGACGAAGAAATAACTCATGATGATTTCACGCTGTTTCCACATGTCCTCCTTGAAGAAACCTATAACGCAAAGAAGGGTAATCTGTCAACATGAAAATTAGCGCTATAATGTCTACTGATAATAACGTATGGGTAATAGCATACTTCGCCGTCACTACGAAATTCGCACTGTTTTCTGCTTAGAGATATGGAGGGGGTTCACAAGTCGCTTGTGAGATTCTTTAAGTTTTAATCGCTGAATACATTTAGGGTTAATATCTGAAAAGCCATTAAAAATGTACAGGACCTGACCTTTCTTTTGGCAAGGTCCGACAATTTCTTTGAATCCGTCGTTAAAGTTGGCCAATGTCTTGTGATCTAGCTCCAATTTTGGCCTTACTGCAAATTACAAATTCTACTTCGAGTTTTTGAAAATTTTAGTAATAAGCGAATTACGCATTTTTAACAAAGAAGTTGTACACAAATTTATGAACTGTGAACTACAAGTTTCCGTGTCTAGTCAGCTTTCTCCAAACGGATAAGTGTCGTCTAATGACGAGATTCTTCATTTAACTTGTAGCCATCTTACGTGCCAAGCTCGCCAAATTAGTGTTATCGTTCGACCGAAAGACTCGGTACTTTTTAAACACTCAGATATACATATATGATGAAATTTATGCAAATTTGCGCAAGCAATGTGAACAAAATTTACAAGAGATCTAAATCTATAAATGATATATCGTATATCATACATTGATTCATTATCTATTGCAAATTTGCATGCGACATATTAGAAGAATATTTATTAAATTGCGGCACATGCAACGTGTGGAGACATTTGTATGCGATATATATCATAAATTTGCATACTGCACCGCTTATCATAATTTAGACAGTAAGTGAATTGCAAATTGATAGCGGACATTTATGTATGATATGTGGTAAATTTGTTAAGCTTTATATCTCTAATTTTCATTCGATATATATCGTAAGTTCGCTTATGATATCGTGAAAAAAGAAATTCCTATACGTGTGCGCTATTTCGCATATATCTTAAATGTACACATTATCCCACCTTATTATCATCATGTATTTTACGAAAGGAACTGCTATCGGGGGATTTGGGGAAATTAGGTGAAGAAAACGCTTTCCATCTAAAAGCGAAAGATCTGCAAAAAGAGATTCCAATTGATTCAGTACACGTTTCACTTAAATTGTCCTCGATTTCAAAAATATCATCCCTTTAATGTAATGCAAGATAACGTATTTGAGAAATGACAAGACTTTTAAAATCACTCTATAACAACCTAAAATAACTTGAAATTTTACTTTATTGTCGATCAAACATTTAAAGGCTTTGGGAAAAAGACTCGGTTAGACTCGGTTCCGAATTAATTTTTGCCTTCGGTATCATCTAGAGTGTTTTATAAGTCAAACGACGCAAATTGTTATCGAAAAATCTCCAAAGTATCATCATAAGTTAGGCAACAAATGTTCAATGGTCCAGACTGGCAGGAGATTTTTTGTTCAAATCGATTATGTAATATTTGCTGATTCAAACTGATCTCTAAGAATATGGTAGCTCGACTCAAGACACTACATAGCCATTAATGCGTACATACTCATACACACTGACGAATCGTTAAGCATATGTGATTGTGTAAAATATTTTTATTCTTGTAATAATTTTTTGTGATCTTTTCGTTTTGATTTTCTTTTTTTCGTTGTTTAGATTTTTAAGTATTTTTGTACTTGTTCTTAGATTAAAAACAGAAATAAAACAAAAAACAACAACAATAATGCTCTAATAGAATAATATGTATATACTTGAAATAAAATGAATAAAATAATATATATAAAATAAACTGAATTAAATGAAATGAAAAGCACTTACGACCGACATCTTATATCGAGTGCAGAAGAGCGAGAAATGTTGCAAGGAGTGCAAAAGAAAAAGGCAGACTGTCAGTCTATCATTTAAATGAAGTGCAATTCATCTGTAAGTATATTAAAGTCATAAAATGGAAATCATGTCAAGATGTCAAAACATGTGTATACATGTATGCTATATATGATGATGTACTAAACTTATCTTACGTATGCATAATGTACATAAATTGCAGAACAAGTATTTTTAGGCAATAGCAGTTCTATACTGTAGCTTCTGCTGCACGACTGTATTTAAAGGTAACGCTGCAGGGAATAAATTTAAAATTTATACACAAAATACATATATTCGTTTGTAAACACTTTTAGAAGCACATACGCAGATGCACATACGTATTTGCTTCTTAAATATGTATACATTGTGAGGCATATTCATGAATCGATAATAGACTGGCAATCTGGCATTACAAGTAAATTTCATATTTTCAAGATTAAATTGCGATAAAATTTATTTTTGCTTATGTAAATGGCCTCTGTATAAAAATGTAAAAGGACATGAGTGTTTGCGTGTTTGTCTCTAAGAGTGCATAACAAGCAAAATAATCTACGTACAACCACCTAAAGAAGTTAAAGAATTTGCGTTGCCTTCAGATTTTTGTTATTGTGTTATATAGCAGCGATACATGGTTTTACATATTTTGGGATCAGACTATATCCTCATCGGAGTAAATCGCAGTCATAGCTTCAAGCTAAAGCAAGCACAGTACGTTTAATCATCTAGCACATTAGGATTTCACAATATTTTATTAAATGTCGAGCCGATAGTTGATCGACTTGACTCCTCAAAGCATATTTTTACCAGACTTTATATGAATATCTCTAGGATGATAAGGGTGAGCGGGAGCACGTATTTTTATTGTCGCCTTAATTTTGCAATGTTTTTGGAGAATTTCCGATCCCCTTAATCGCAAATTACCTTTTCTTGTCTGATGGTTGCGTTGAGCGAGATTACGCACGATTTACGCCCACTACAGAATTTGATTTGTTTTTGTCATAAACTAAGCGTACATACGCCCAATTTTTGTAACCGTAACCGTTTGAAGGACGGACAAAACATGTCCAGACAAGGCCGCCTTACGGATTCATGTTCTTACGTTGATTAAGAATATACTTACCATGCAGGATCTCGATGTCTGTGACGGTGCGAAATTAAGACGACTTCATACCTAATTTTATATGGTGAAGGTAAGTTTTGGCAATTCAGGTGATAGGTTGTTAAGCGCAATATATTTACGCAATAAATGTAAATAAACCTACGAACAATTGAATATATGGCATCTTTCAACAAGACGTGTCTTTTTTTTGGACATTTTTGGACTGTCAATATTCATTTATTTATTTATTTATTTATATATACAATCAAACTACAGATAAGATAGATTAGACACTTGCAAATAAATCTTAAATTAAGCATTAGGACTTTTCGGAAGGAAAAATAAGCAAACAACAAAAAAGAAAATCATGCATAAATAAACAATGGAAAAAAGAAGAAATAATCATGTGCACATCTACCACAGAGACACGTAAGTAGCCAGTGCAAATCTAAACTAAAAGTGAATCACTTACTGGATGCAAACATACAATACGTCGGCAACCGAAAATAGTGAACGCAATTAGTTGGAGAATGTAGGAATCAACTGAAACTTTAAAGATTAGAAGTTAGTTTAGATCCATCGTTGGCGAGATGCGTGTGTTGGGGGCAGTTGATTTGATAGTATGTAAGGAATCCGGTATTGAGATAAAATTATAGATATAATTAAGATTTTTGCAGAGCAGACCAAACGGACTGTAACACTCATAATTACATCCACACTGAACAAGTTTTATGAAAATGAACTTTCTAGAAGAACGGCTAGGAACATGGAGAGAAGTTAATCTCTCCTACTAAGGTAGGCGAGTTAATAACACCACTTATGAACCTAGCTAAGAATGAAACAACTAAGGAAAACCTTTCTCCTGCGACGATAAGGCTAAAGAGAGCACTTTATTTTCAAAAGGCAACAGGGAGACTAGCGGATCCCACTCCAACTTCCTTAGCGCGAAAGCTAACAATTTTAGAGCTT
The DNA here is from genome assembly GCA_001077435.1 of Glossina morsitans morsitans. Classification (NCBI taxonomy): domain Eukaryota; kingdom Metazoa; phylum Arthropoda; class Insecta; order Diptera; family Glossinidae; genus Glossina; species Glossina morsitans. Next base: position 1,506 of record CCAG010021845.1, on the reverse strand, counting down.
TAAGCTTTTAGAATGATTCTATTGAATCAACACTTATAGAAAGGAGACAGGAGCCAGGCATATTCAAGCATTGGTCTCACCAAGCCCAGTTATAAACATTTTGTTACGTATGGATCGTCAACCTGTTCTGACCACAGTTCAATGAAACCGAACGCTGCCCTAGCTTTATTAATGACGAGCTCAAAGTGCAAATTAAAATGCAGTCTCTGGTCAAACAAAACCCCTAAATCCATATGCGTATCTACGTTTCCAATTTACGTAAGTTAATGCGATACTCATTGGTAAATGAGTTCCTGCTTGAGAATGACACCTTCTTGCATTTTTTTAGATCTAATTCCATAAAGTTATGTGAGCACAATGCAACCAAATTCTCTAGATCGGATTGAAGGCGATAGAAGTGTTATTTCAAGGCACAAAGAGTTCAACATCACCTGTATGCTTTACGATATGGGTTGACTTAATCATCGACGGGAGATCATTAATGTACAAGAGAAATAACAAGGATCCTAAATGGTTATTCTGGGAGACACCCGATGTCATGTGAAGTTCGTTAGAAGTAGAGGACTCGAAAAGAACTCGGAACAATCTACTATGGAAATACGGTTTATAGATTTTAAAAATCAGTAACTTATGATTAACAGGGACAAAAGCTTTGCCAAAGTCTGCAAAAAGTTCGTTATGACTGATCTTCCTTTCACAAAGATATGTCGAAACGGAGAAATAGAAGCATTAATGGCAAAACAACTCGGTGATTAGCTGTTTCTTCAACAGTCTTCCTAAACCTCTCAATTTGGCAATGTCCCCATAATCCTCCACTAGATGTCTACTTCCATCTTTGTGCAGTGGGATAAAAAAGCTACTCTTCCAATACGGCGAGAAAACTACTAGTTTTAAAAAGAGATTTCACACAATTGATAGAACCTCACACGGTTCTTAAGCGCATGATTTAAGAATACTTGGAGGGATGCGGTCGCACCCAGGCCTGCAATTATGCCTTGATGAGTTTGAACTCTGTAATACGTCACCATCCCAAATGACCGATTTGGGGACCAAAACAGAGTTAATTATCTGGTGCAGGTAGATACCAGCAAAATCGAAACTAGCAGTGCAAAAATTTCGGAGCAAATAGTCGGCAAAAAGATTCGAGACTTCAAAATATTTAGAGCCACTAAAACACATTGATGCGTGGAATGTAGACGCTCTTCTCTTAGAGTTAACTAAATGGAGTGAGAATTTTAGTTTTTGTAGGTATCTATAAGAAGTTCGATGGTTGCGATAATTAAATTTACTCCTCACCGTAGAGTATTTGCAGCAGTCATACGAACGTCCATTTTTCATTTATTTTTAACGAATTCATTTCTCTTATTTTATTTCTCTTCATTTCTTTTCTTGTACTACTCTGGTGAATTGCAGCGGTCATATGTTTGGAAGGGAAGGTTGTGCAGTCGGAGCGGCCGAAGAGGTACCTAAGCTTACTGTCTTATTAGGGTTTCTATGTTTTATTAA
>CCAG010021843.1:0-20956 GCA_001077435.1 Glossina morsitans morsitans | reverse complement strand
CAAGAACCTGAATAGCGTCTATCACCTTTTTTTCATTATCGGACACTTTAAAGTCCATTAAAGCAACATTGCTTAATACACGAGATTTGCCGATGTCGTACTTAAACTAGCTCTTAATCCTAAAAAGTCACTACGATTCGAAAATTAATTGTTAACTATTATCGGTTGCCAAGCTTATGCATGTTTGCGACGGCTTAGGGGTTCATTTGCAACTGGGTTCTGTACCGGTTGTGGGTGTGGCTCTGTGCTAATTGTGTACATGCTTTTTTTTCTCTTTCTTTTTTTTTTTTCCTTTTATTTGTTTTATTGTACTTATACTAAGTTTTTTAATAATAATTAATTTAAAATTTACTTTAAGAGTCATTTGAACTCGACTGTCTTTTTTTTTAGTTGAGTTTCTGTATAAGTGTAATAAATAAATAAATAAATAAATAAAAAAAAAAATGTTTGCTATTATTATTATTATTATTATTATTATTATTATTAGTATTATTATTACTATTATTATTATTAATTAAAAATACGAAATAAAATAGGAAACCCTAAAAATTTCATTGCGTATTAATTGTTACATTTATTCTTGCATACATATTAATTACAAATCATTTATATATTTCTGTTATTTACTTTATAATTATTTTACATTTATTCATATATACATAGTATTTATACATCGTTATTTACATATATATTTGATTACCTACTTTTTTAAAAAAAAAATTCATTGTTGGCAACTTTTCTTCTATTGGTGTTTAAACTAATGTAGGGTTCCAACCAAGCCCTTTGGCTAAATTTTAGTATTCTATGAATACATTTTAACTGCAACCCGTGTTGCAAGCAGAGGAGCAGATTTTTTAAATGAATCTTATAATTCATTTTATGAGTTAAATCTTCTATGAGTTTTTTAATCTTGCCAGTAGGAGGAGTTTTATTGTCTGCACAGAAAGGTGGGCAATCATGTTGATCATCGCGCGGATAATTTAGGTGAACTTCCAAAATGTAACCACTACTTTCATCGATATCGATGGAATAAATATCGAAATCTTTTAACTCACTTTCGCTAAAAAATTGGAAGTTTGCATATGGAAGTTTTTGAGAAATGGCCTAAGCATACAAATTGTTTGCATCCATATAAGCCAAATAATTTTCAGGCTTGCTTTTATCATAATTTCCATTAAACTTATTATTTGACTCGGACAACCTTTGGGTGCACTGAGTAATACCACCTCCCATACTAATTTTTAAAAACGTACGAATTTCAGGATCTACAATTAGTTCCATTTCAACTTTAGTATAGTTCAGCATGGCATCCCAAGAAAGAGATGGTGTTGTACCATAATTGCAAAGATCTAGTTTATATATTTCTAAACATAAGATCCTGAAATTCTCAAAAACATCGATTAATATTAATACATCGCTTTCGAGATATAGAACCATATAATCTTTAAGGGTTTGACACTTGAATGCGTCCCACACCCTCCGCGCGAAATTGTAGTCGGCCTCACTACATTCGCGATCGGACAAATAATTATAGAAGCACTCTCGGCTTGGTAAAATTGGATCATCAAGCTTCTTGATGTCGCTTATATAATTATACGGAAAGACACCCTTACGACTCATTAACGCAAATTTTTCCGGATTCTTAAATGCTTTCTTTAACACTTTAAACTGACTGGGCTGCAAATATTTGGCCAATTTTCTCTAAACTAGAGTTTAAAAATCGATTAGAATCCACAAAATTCATTATCTTAAATCATATCTTGTTCCCTTCCGTTACTCTGTTCGTAAATGATATACACAATTCTTTGTTACAAGGTATAACCGACAAATTAGACCCTAACTGTGTGATAAAGACATGGATATCATACCTACTTAAATTATGAAAAATAATAGGAAAGTAGGGCAGCTTAAATTGAAAACATTTCCTACATTCCCTATGGATGAACCCCACAAATTCCCCTGTAAAATAATTGTAGTACTTATCTTTATATGCTAAAATTATTCCCTCACAGGCGTAGCATTCAGTGCTTTCCATCTCTGCTGATTGTTCATTTTGCAATAGTTGTTTAGGACTTGCGCAATTCGTCCAGTGCAACTGGTAGAGTTCGTGTATTTTCCGCTGCATATGATTGAGAAATTCAGCTATGCAGGCTTCACCTAATAAAAATAAGAAATAAATAGACAAATTCAATTAGTTACATAAATGAAAAACAGAAAAAATTTGTTGTATACTCACCAACAAAAGTATACTGTTCATCACGCTGTTCGTTATATACATGTTTAACATAATAGGAGACTGCGCACGCTTCATGCTGTTGAATTGTCCTCGTCCCCTCGCTCCTGTTAAGAACTTCTATAGGCTTAAGCACAGCCTCTATATCAGCATATATAATTATTGGCGGCGACAACTTCTTCTCCATATTTTTGAACTTGGTTACTGTTCCCGCTGGTGGAAACACACTTTTCACTTTGGTGCAACCTTCCTTATGGCGGGTTCCAGTCGTGGTGTAAAACGTTTGACACAAATCACAAAACTGTCCTGATGTATGGCTTCGCGTGTATTGTGTTTTTACCAACCTCAGCAAGTTGATATGCAAACTTTTTGGCTCCTTTGTCGTCCTTGCCGGACCAACCACTTTCCATGTACCCTTGGAACGTACCAACTCATATGTATTTATGCTGAAGTCTTTGTTATTCTGCTCAAACCGTTTAATGTCGCAGTTGATTATACGGAATTTTAATCCAGAAAAGTCAATCCGAATGTTGCGAAATTTAATGACAATCTCGTGAATACTTGCGATTTTGTAATAGCTCGTGTGAGCTAATCTGCGTAATTCTTCTCCCAACGGTTTGTCGAACTTGTAAGCGATAGCAGCTAATATGCACCATTTAAAGCAGTAGACATCAGCATTTTTCACATTAATTGTAGGTTTTTTAGTGTATATACTAATTGGCAATGGTACATGTGAACCCACAGGAATGGACTCCAACTTGCAAATAGTTAATTCACAGAATTTAAATTCTGCTATCGCCCAACCGCTGTCTCGTTCCTGGTATTCTTCAGCTGCTCTTTTAAGCTCAATAAAAAGCTCGTCAATCTTATCGTCAACTTCACTGTTTTCCCTTGCAGCAACGAATTTCGTTGAGAAGTGTTTCAGTGTTATCACCATTTCTGTTTCGAAGCCCTCCACGTAATCTCCAAAAAGCCTCAAATTGAACTTTACAGAGCCAAATTCATCTAATTTGGTTTGAATTTGCTCGTGTATATACGTGCGGATATCTTCCAAAAATTTGTTTATTAATATCTCATCCCTCGAGTTGCTGACGATTTTGTATTGGTATTACATTTTCTGATGTCGACGGAGATGTAATGAATACATTTTCTTTTAAGTAGCACAGCTGCCATCTCTTTGTGCTTGTTGGTCCTCAAATGGTTTTTGTACTTTGTGTGCACCATAAAACCTTGGCAGGACTTTCTTCTTGATACTAGCTTCAAAAACTCCTTTACGCTTGCCGACGTTGCTTGTGGACGGTCCGTCATTCATACTGGAAGTAGGAGGCTGGTTTTCTTTAAATGCTGTGTCACAGCCTGCTACGAACTCCTTTCATAAATGGGTATGGAACAACTCGTGTTCGGTTACAATCACTTACCAACCGATTTGGTGGTTTTAGTATGTTTGAAAATAACTAAAGAGAAAACTCTGCTTATACAGGATAGAAATGTTGATGAACTTATCTTCAAGAGTTGTCTGTAAAATTCCATCTGTCTTTTATTTTTCTTTATAAATACTTTCAAGCGTTTATAATGCACCATAATCATAAGACATGTAAGTGTCCTGAAATGCGATATGGTGAAATACTCGCATCACCCAGAGCGCACTTTATTTTTTTCTTCGTGGAAATTTGTGTAGACATGTGCATGGACGATCGTGTTTCTTTTTGTATATTTTTTTTTATCAGAATCATAAATAATGTATGTCCTTGAAAGAATCCTTTTTCGTTTAGTCATTAAGATGTGTATAATGAAGGGAAGATTTACGGGAGGAAATTTTTTGTGACCCTAATAAGAGGGGGTGTAATTGAAAAAAAAACGCATGTGATGAAATGCGATCGTTCGCGTTGTAAGGAATAATCCATGTTGTGTGGGAAAATAGAGTTTGATGTGGAATGTTTAACAGATGTGAAGGATTGTATTGTATTGTATTGTGTGTGTGTGTGTGTGTGTGTGTGTGTGTGTGTGTGTGTGTGTGTGTGTGTGTGTGTGTCTGTGTGTGTGTGTGTGTGTGTGTGTGTGTGTGTGTGTGTGTGTGTGTGTGTGTGTGTGTGTGTGTGTGTGTGTGTGTGTGTGTGTGTATCGCGATGCGTGCGTGTGTTTTTTGGGTGTGCGGTGATGTGGCGGGAGGGGGAAAACGTGCGACCGACGTTGCCCCATATATATACTACTCATATCATACTTTCCTTCCCATTCCTTTTGCAAACCTAAAAAAAAAGCCCTTAGGAAGAAATTATTCCACCAGAGCGAGGCAGAAACGGAGTAGATGTCCTCTCTTTTCTAACATGTTGGTTCAACCCATATTCTTCGCACAGGGGGGGCCTATTTCTGTTGTTTGCAACAGAACAATCGAGTAATCGTTGCAAAAGACAACCCATCGGAATTTGGAGTAAAATATTTTGAAATAAATGCAATAGAATAGAATTCATTTGATATCGATTACGATAACAGTAAATTTTAATATGTATATTTATTATCAAAATAACTACGCTATATGTATATAAATAGCATGATATTAATTAAAAGTTTCGTATTGTATTGTGGTATAGTATTCTTCCGGCTAACTTTCTTTAATGTGTGACATGAATAAAGGCCATAATGTCGTCTGCCTGTCGTCTTATTAGCGTCGTTTGACAAGTTTTCGACCAAAAAGGGAAACAAGATAATTTTTTTTCTTAAATTTAATTTGCTTTTTCTCCTTATAGATCCATACATTTCTCGCAACGACGCGATTCTTTTAATCCGTCCAAATAGTAATTGAACTTTCCCTTATTATCAACGAAGCTGATGATTGCCTGATTTGTCCGAAATCTCCCTCCTCCGAGCGCAATCTTTAGTTTATATAATGAAAACATTGCTTGGAGCTAGATATGGTGAATAAGAAGGATAGTCAACTAGTTTCATCTGTAATCAGAAATAAAAAATATTAGTTTTGAATATTACAAACGCTCAGATATAAGCTGGCAATCTTGGTGATAGAAAATTTGTCCGTTTTCCACAATTTCTGCGTTTAGCTTGTCAAGTAATGATGCATAACTTTTTCCTGTCCTGCCCTTGTCTTGCCTTTCCGAAGGTAATCGATTTAGATAATGCCATGGCTATTCCAGAAAGCAGTTGACATCAATTTCCTAGTCGAAGAATCAACCATTGCTTTTCCTTCTCTTTTCTTTCTCACCTTCTCCTTCACATCCTCCTCACTTCCAACGGGTTAGAATATCGCAATCGGGTATGTTTTTGCTCCAATGTAAACAAACATGGCAGCCAACGTGCGATCAGCTTTCTCATGTTTAAATATTAGTTTAATAAGTTATAAGAACACATTCTTTGGACATGTTTATTTAACGGCTGTCCAGCATCATTTCGTGACATTCAGTGATGGCTTGTTTCATCAGAGGACATAGAGTTTGTCCGTCCTGACCGTAGTTACCCGAGCCGATACGGGCACGTTTCAGTTCAGCTATCTGAAACTTCACCGTGATGAGTGATGATTCTTAACTTGTGTAAACGTATCGACTTTTAAAAGTAAATACTTTTTGATAGCTTAATACTTAATTTTTCAGTTGTGATCAAAATCGTTCCTAACTAGACGATTGTCCAATTATGCGTCAAAAATGATTGAAACTTTGGAGAGCATTTAGTAATGCATGTAGAAATATATTCTCTAATTTTTGTGGATAAATGCTATCATCATCATGCTCAGGTCGAAAACTTTTCACACAACCTAAGTATACCTGAGATTATAGTGATTAGTAATTAAAAGTTTTAGTTTTATCGTAAGAAGACTTTTTTAGTAATTTGGAAACGAATTAGATAGTTGCAGCTAATCGACTTATTTATGCATTTTATGGTAATATTCTTGTAAATCAAACTTAATATCCATTAGTTACATTTTGATTTGATCAAAGCAGACCAGACTTTTAGTTTAATGCTTTGGTAAGCACAAACTTAACATACTTTTGTGTCATAAGTGATATAGCGTATAATAAATTGCTTTAATTTCTGTTTAGATCATTTGTTGACCATAAAAAAATTAAGTTTTCATCTAAAAACTACTGATTAGTTTCGCTTTCTGGCAAACGTATGATATCCGCTGCCTAAAATATAATGTATATAAAGATGGAAGAGTGCTTTGTTAATTGCAGACGTGTCAATACAGTGATAAAGTTTTGTAACGGGGTTATCTGGGGCAAGGTATAGCTCACTCAATCCAGAGTCCGTTCCAAGAGAATTTGTAATTGATTGGACCTTTGGGTTGTTCTTTACTTTATTTTAATTCTTTTATTTATTTTATTTTATTTTGTGGGGGATTACAAATGGTTTTTTTCTTTTTTATTTTAGAGCGATAGGCGGAAAAAAAAACCAGCTGGGTGGCCCAACGTTTTATTCTTCTTTTTTCTTTTTCTTCGCACGCGCTTGTTCCATTTTTAATTCCGAATTCGAGGGTTACTACAAAGAGACGAATTATTTCACATGTGTCATAGCAGCCGCGGGTCCCTTCCTAACTGGTCGTCGTCAAAAAAAGCTGTTCACCAGTCCTTCAGGGATGGCGATTGAAGCTAACCGTAAAGTCGGTAGTCCTTTTAGTCCTTCGGGGACTTTCTAGCTTGATTGATTTCACTTCTATACATTAGTTGCATTATTTTTAGTTTATTTTGAAAACAATTATAAAATTCCAAATTTCGGTTGTTGATTTAATCATTGCATTTATAGCAAAAACTAGTGAAAACATTACACTCAGGCTAGGCCGACTATTAAATACCCTCGACCGCATTGTCTAAGACAATTCTAACCTTTGCCATAGAACACAAATATTATAGCCAGTTTTTATGTAAACTTACTATTATGGAACTGTATAATAAAAATTAGATCTCTTTGCAAATAAAGACTTACTTTGCGTAAAAATGGTTGTGCCAAAAAGGTTCAGAAATTGAGGTACATGTTCAAAATTCAGCACAGTTGATTTTTATATCAAACGGTTTTGGATAAATTTTCATCATAAGTTATTAGAACTTAAACCTTTCCACCCTATAAGGCATAAATTTTTCTGAAAAACCTTATATAGAATAGAAATCAAAAAGCAAGCCGAGATGGTCCAAATTTGGTGTAGGTAATTTTCTTTATCTTAAATTACTATCATGATCTGATTTTCATCATGAAGCATTCAAATTGAGACCTTTTTGTCGTTATATGAGAGAGGTTTCAAAAAATTGCTCCAGTCTAAAATTTTCACACCAATTTACAATTTCGAAACTATTACCTAGCCACTTTTGTCGAGAAACTTTGAAAATTTCAATTTTTCTTCATATAACGATTTTCCAAATTATGGCATTATGTGGGGAGTGGTCGAAAAAAGGGACCGATCCAAACCATTTCCAATAGCTTTTGTAGCTTTTTTTTTACACCGACAGATATCAGGCGCACAGATGAACAAACAGGGGCAGATGGACTTGGAAAATGATTCTGAATCGAGTGGTGTAGTAAAATGTTGGCCTCTCTTAAACCTTCCTGGATGTTACAAACGTCCGGACAAATTAATATACACTGCACCCCAAATGTTGTAGGAACGTTACGGCAACTTCTCTCGATTGAAAACAACAATTTTCCGTACTAGTCACGCTGGGCATCTTGTACAGTAGAGGTGATCACATTAGAAAACTTCAAGAAAATTCTGAAGGCTATTTGTTGTAAGAGATGTTGAAAGGCGGTGTCTTCACTATTTGCCAAAATGACTTCAACATGAGTAGCCCATTATCCAAAAGGATACCCTGCTTACTCACAGTGAAACAAGTTGCAAGTAACGCACGGACCGCGCAGAAAAATTGTATTAATTGAAACTCAAATCCTTACATCGTCTATTATAATCTGCAGATTTAATTTCCATTTAATTTAATTAATTTAATTATCTGCTTGCAAGACAAAGAAATATGTGGGTTGAATGCTGTGTTCATTGTGGGAATTCTTTCACATCTTTCTAATACATTTATAACATACATCGAAATGTTAGAGAAACGTTTGACTGATTGTATCACTCTTGATGGGGTTTTTTTTTATTCTTTAGTCGCAGGATTTATCGACTTTATGTGATATTCGATACTCGATGCAAGAGAGAACCTCTGTACGATTTTGAAGCATTTCTCTAATAGTTTCAAAGATAACGAAAAGGTCAACATGCTCGTATATATATATACATACAAAAATGTATTATTTCCTAAATTTTTGTTGTTTTGTTTTCTTTTTTTTTCTTTGCAAAACCACAAGTCGTTGAAAACTGTATGTACGCAGTGATTTAAAAAGTTTTCTTTTTTTTTCTCAACTTACTTTTAATAAAAAGTTTCATATAAGTAGAAGAATCAGTGTATAAATATATGAAAGAGGACTCTTGACATTCGAAAGGTGTAAATGTTTGCAAACTACTTAACGTATGAAAATCTGAATACTTAATGGGTGAGTTTAGAGTAATTTTCGAAAATTCGTCATTGCCTCGCCAATCACTTGCACTAAGTTCTTATATGAAATATGGTACTTTTTACGAAGACTTAGCGTAGCGTTATGTTCGTTTTTAAAATCAACTGCATGTTCCGAGATTTTACCTCAGTAAGATTAATTTTGTTTCCGTTGTTGGGTACATATCTGCTTGCCTTTTGAGTCACTTAGCAGCGAATAAAGTATAAACGCCATTGGGCGCTCACCAATAGCAGAAAAAGAAGTATTCCTATCCTTTCTTACATTTGTTAAAAAAGTAATATTTTAATATTTTTTTTTTTTAATTTTCAATTTCTGTAGCATTAGCTTTTAATTCATAGACAAGCGATGTGAGGTAGCCGTAGCCCAACAATAGACAACCACTGAATGTAATCGTTAAATAACGTTACAAATATTTCTATATACGTAATTGCTTTTTGAAAAACACTGCATTAAATTTGCGCGGACGTATACAACATTCGGAAGGACTTGAGATAGATTCACCTTTTGTAATACCTATAGATTCACAATCCCCTTTCTAAATCATTTTGTGATTTTATCTGTCCGTCTATCCGTCTCATGTTTGCTCATGTAAATTTGTGTTGAAACTACATGTCGCAATTTTTGAGATATTTTCATGATATTTGATACACTAACGTGTTTTGACCCAAGGACGAACGCTATTGAAAATGGTTTGGATCATCCTATTTTGAAACGACATTGTATTGAGAAAATTGAAATTTTCAAAATTTTTCTAGAAAGGCTAACTAATAACATTTCAGCATTCTCAGCATTCAGTTGAAATCATTAAAATTGTTAGGATGTTTAACAATTGAACTTTAGAATAAACTTTTTTGTGTTTCGGTTTATCTTACATAACTTTTATTTGTATCAATTATTTTAGTTTCTTTACATTTAAGTTGCTTTCATTTCTGTGATATTTTTGCTGTCATTTTCAATATATGTTGCGCTTAAGTGCGGCTAAGCAATAGCAGCCTTTATTTTTTAAAATGCAACACTTGAGTTGCTGACAGACTTATACAATAAACGTAAATCTTTCAGGATATTAGTTGAAGAATGCGTTGAATTCTATGTTTTAGACGTGCATAGCATGTATAAAGCACAGCTATGGAACGAAAGTAGAAGGAAAAAGAAAACCATCACCTCTTCCTCGACGATGAAAAAAACAAAATAAAAAACTTCTTCGTCAAAACGATTCTTGGATACCTATCAACTCAAATTTTAAATTTAATTAAATTAAAAACATCATAAATTTTTCTCTGACTGTGAAACAATCCGGACTACTTTTACAGAAGACCTTTTGTGCTAAATTCCTGGTGCCTGCCTTCGACATAGTTCATAAAATTACTGATAAAAGCATTTTGAAACTTTCGAACTTATACTGAAGCTACTTTAATAGCAAGAAAGAAACGTTAGTCGCTAAGAATAGATATCGAATTTCACTGTTCTACATAAATTTCTGTAGGCTTAGAAGTTTCAAGAATAGAGAGAAGACAATTCATTGGACGGATGGATGATCGAATTGGACTTTTATACCATTCTAAAATATATATTTATTGCTAAGCGCATGTAAGTTATATATGCAGAAGCTACAAACGGAATGATAAACTAAACTGACATGCATTCTATGACGTCGAATATAAAAAACTGAATGTTGATGTACTGAGCAAGTGAAAGTGTCTAACTGTGTGTACTTCATGTAGGAGACTGCAACCTTACTCAAGTTTATTTATATGGAAATGTATGTATGGTATAGCGCAGTTCCAAGTCATAAGACGTATGCATAACTTGATGGTATTGCCAATGAGAGTCGATGAATATTTAAGTGCGTATTAAAATATGGTTGCATGTAAGGATGATAAACTCCGTTTATTTATTTACAATCTAGCCAAGTATTTGGTATCTACATGCTAACAGAAATTGAGATGATTACATATTTTACAGTTTTGTTTTAAACAACCTCAGATAAGCAGTTTTCAAATGTGCCCTAAGCAATTTTAAAGTGTATTAATAATTAAATTAAACAAAATATTCTGTTTGTATTGTAGCATTATCGATTTATCGCACTTCACCCGTTTATCAATAATTTATGCTAAGTTTACACTTTTTTATATTTCCACATAATAGCTATAACCTAATTAAGATCAGTTCTACACATAATGCAAGGTAAGCTATAACCTAGTTAAGATAACTCAATTTAGCTATACATGCAACTTTAGTAATAGCCTAGTTTAATTTTACTACTTTGCTTAAGTTAGCATAATAATTTATTATATAAGTTACTGACAACACTTCAGGTGGCTCAGAAGCAACACAAATATAAAATTAATAAGTATAGTAAAGAGAATTATAATAAATAACAATACAAAAGAACCTTTAATTGTGTTTTCACTACAGTATACTCGAACATCTCTAGCAATGGACCTGAAGAATTTCCGTTGTCTTTGCGTTTGCATTGAGTAGAGCACCAATTATTGAATCGTACATATATATAAAAAAACTATTGTCCGTCTCTTTCCTTTTCTTGATTTCTACTCCAAGTATGTGCTAAATAAATTGCATATTAATGTTCCAGGAATGCACGTTTATAATTATTAATTACAATAATGATTGCGAAATACTTTTACTATAGCAACAGTAGTAATAGTAGATGCAGATCTATTAGAACTATTTGCCTCTCATTAAATCAATATCTATATTGTTTAAGTAATGAATTAAGTATGGGATAATAAAAATTTTAAATCTATGCATAAACGTTCATAGCAGGGTTTACTATTATTATAAATGTGTTCATTGCCTCCAAGGATAGTTAATTAATTAGGATAGAATGAAAACAAAATCCTTACCAGTTAGTCGATATTTTGTTAAATATATGCGCTAAAGTTTGGTTAATGTCTTCATATTTAATTTTTGTGTCATTTACGACCCGTTCATTAGAACTCCATTAACAATGAAATTCAAACAATATTCGAAACCAATATTAACGTTGATATAATAAATTGGATGTTAAATAACTTATAAAACTACTCTTCTTTTTTGTCAAGTGCGGTGGAGTTATTAGTAATAATAATAATAATAATAATAATAATAATAATAATAATAATAATAATAATAATAATTATAATAAAAATAAAAGCCGAAAGGCTTAGATGCTAGTGCTTTAACCCTTAAATGCATTTTGTTACCAATTGTTCAGTTCCACTTAATTTTATTCAAACCGTAGGGTGTGCGTTTTCGAACGCAATTCGATAACTTTAGACAATAAATAATTTTCAAAGGGAAAAACTTGGCATTACTTTTGGCGGATAAGTTATATTTTTTTGATATTTGAATGTGGTGGATGATAAAGCTCGGTGTGTTAGTTGGCAAGATATTTTCTATTTCCGAGTTTACTATAAAAGTGATTTATAAAATGGAAAAAAATTTACTTCTTATTTACTGTCAGGTAAACTGTTTTATGATATATTTGAAAATGTGATTGGATATACGTCAGATCTTTGGGGTATATTGTATGGTGCCCAATGTCTACATTATGTATGTTTGTCACATACGTAATAATAAACGGGTATTTTTGGGGTCTTTTCTTTTGGACAATTTTGTTTTGCTTTTTGGGATGTCTAAGCGGCTGCAAGATAAGAATGCCGGGGACACTCGCAGGATTTGAAAATGGAGATAATTCTAAAGATGAAGAGGATATAGGTGATCTAAACGAAATTGGTTATTACCCAGACGTAGAAGATCTAATAAAATGATATGGGGACAATAATGATGATGACAATGATGAAAAACAAGACAGTGAAGGTCCCCCTTTACTTATTCTTAGTGTTGCAGCTTGAATGCAACGAAGTAGGGAACTTATAAGAAAAAAGCGCAATTAGCAAAACAGTGAAGGACACATACGTTTCACAGGAAATACAGACCTTTCGCCTGGTTTAGTTGCACTTAAAAACCTATTTTAATGTTTTTCTGAATTTATAGAGGAGAATATTCTCATTGTCACTGTCAAAAAACAAAATCTGTGCATTACGCAGAAAAATGTCTCCATATGTCCTTCTGTAAATACTATTTAATCCCGTCAATTTCTAGGTATCATTGTATTTATGTCCTTGTACTACTACCCAAAAGTTCCATCCACCTGGAGTAAATATGGCCTCGATCATATACAACACACAGTGACGGCAAATATATGAGGGAAAATAAGATTCGTAATTCATTTAATTTTTTTATTGGTTTTTTTGCATTTAAGGGTTAAGGAATGTTTTTATTTTACGCAATGGTGGCTAATTTGTGAAAGAAAAAAAAGCTTGTATAACGAAAGTGCGAAGAAACAAAATTGTATAATTACTGCAGGCGTGTTAGTTTTTTATTTCCTTCTATAATCAGTTCCCAAGTTTTGGCATGTTCGCGACGGTCTAATGATACACTCTTAGTTTTTTGTATGTCGGCTCAGCGTGGGACTTGACGTATAAATGATTTTTTGTCTTTTTTTATATATAAATTTTTGTAGTTAAGTTTCTCTTTTTCTAATTCTTAAGCAGATTATTCATAATAAACGCATGGTTTTACTGTTGCTGCTACTGCTACTAATATTTCTACTGCTATTGCTGCTGCTACTTCTACTATTACTACTTCTGTTACTGCTGCTAATATTACTGATATTACCACTACTACCACTGTTTGTAATGATAATTTTAACGTCAATGTTTAAGCTTTTAATATTAAGTGTTATGTAATCCACCCGAAAATGTGTTATTATTAAAAAATAAATAAAAAATCGATAGTTAAAAAAAATTGCTCTAGTTTCATGTAGCATTCCAACTTTTAACGCGAACTAATACCCTCTTTAATAAACTATTCGAATTTGTTTAGTCACGAAAACTTTACAGTATTTATAATCATACTGTGAAAGGAACAATTGAATGTACGTGGTTTGATCAAGAATCAGGGAGATTTTCACATTCTGCGTTCTATCTTGTTTATCGAGTTGATTCTATTTGTGTGTAGGTAGTATTATCAGAAGTGTACGCGACAATTCGTTATCAATTCTGACGTTTAGTTTACATTTGAGGAGCAAATGAGCAAAACGTAGTTTGAAAAGTTGGACGACAGACATTAACTGTTTGAATTTTATGTTAGGAATGGAATTAGGTGCCGAAATGGATAGAATATGTTTAAAAATTCTAACATATTCACTGCTTTGACTTTACTCTCTCCTCGCCGCAAAAATCAAGCTATCGACTTCAAATTTGGCAGAAACCGTGGAAGTTCTTGCAGGTTGGTAATGAAAATTGGCCATCCTCGCGAAGTGAGGACACCTCTATTTTAGGTATAGGTTTTTTTCTCACTACTGTACAAAAATTTGAACGTATATACTAGGGGCGATGCTATAGCATCTGTACAAAAATGAAAAAAATTGACTGCACCTACTCAATATTATAGTATATCAAAATTTAGTTATTTTTTTCGTTTATAACGGGCAGAAGCAAACTTCAAAACCCCCAGGAGGTATATATTCTTGACCTAAACATGTGGATCTATCCATATGGTCGTCTGCCTAACTGCATAATATCTGTAGTAAATATTCTCCCGTTCGCAAAAATGAAGATATCGCCTATAAACTTGCAAAAGTATTTTAAATTGACCTAAACTTTTCAAAAGACACGCCTACAACGCCCAGATGTTAATACAACAAAAACTTTCATTTTGAAAAGAGAAAAAATCAGCTGCGCATATTATAGAACATGAAAATTTTGTTCTTTGACTTCTTTTGTCTTTTTCAGGATAAGGGTGATGGGTACAAAAGATTCAGTCGGGGCCGAATTTAATTTTCTTACTTGTTGTAAAATGACATCCGGCATAACTGCAAAAATGTTCACCTTTTTTTAAAATTTTTTAACCATATTTTTAAAGTAACATTCTAAAGGGAAATATGCAGAGGACTTTCGATGGATTAAATGTCATAAATTACATAAATATTTCGCTTGGAAGTGTATCAGAAGTAGAGATGCATTGTTGTGGCTGCCGCATAGCTGAGTAGATAAGAATCCCGACGTCGGTGTTTCCGTATTTAAATTTCAGTGCGGCAAACCATACTTGGTGGTAATTACAGTAAACAGTCAATCGGTAAAAGTATAAGACTTACCGGTTTTGCGTACAAAGAGCTTAAGTAGCCTGCGGACTCTCCTTATCTTTTGCTCTTTCCCCATTTCTTTCTGATCATCCTAGTGTTAGATGTACACGGTACATCCACAGAATACTCGGTCATATGTATATAGGAGTTACAGTATACGCCACAAAAAAACAACAGTAGAAACCTGAGCGGTAATTGAAAAAATCCCAGATTGCTCGAAAATTTGATATATCTTATGAATTATTTGTTTCCATTAAATTCGTTATAGCATCTTTATATTCCGTAGCGCTTTCGATAAGAGTGTATTAAGTTTGCGTGGACATAAATGTATGCAAGATTAGGAGGAATTTGAGAGAAACGCGTGATTAAAACTAAGTGCGCCTGTCTGTTCGGCTGTGTGTCTGATGTCTGACCAAGTTCCCCATTGCCCGATCTGTAGACCATAATTCAAGTTATTTTCATGAAATTTTATATATTGATATGGTTGGTTGTCTAGTTTGTTTGGTATGCTTCGTATCGGATTATTTTTACGATCATTATCCACTTTGTAATGTGGCGAGTGTAGAGTACAAATCAATTGGGTAATTTATATAAATAAAGAAATAAAAACATTGAAGCGGATAATAAGAGAAACATAATCCGCGCGCTTGAAAGTGTTAAATAACTTTTATGCCAAATAAATCATACACATGAAAAGCATTGACACGCTTTGCAATGTCATTGCTCAATTGCCAAATGCCCTAATAAAAGCTTTAGTGTTTAATAATTTGAAAGTTTCCTTCGCAGAAAAGAAGTATTTATATCTTTATATGATACAGGGTATATTAAGTATGTGCGAGTATATATACCACGCAGAAAGACTTAAAATAGACCCACATTTTACCACACCGATCGATTCAAGAATTAATTCTAAGCCTGTCTGTCCGCCTATCTGCCTGATGCATGCCCATATAAATTTTTGTTTAAGCTACAAGTCGCAATTTTTTAGATATTTTGATGAAATTTGATGTACTGACGTTTTTTGACCCAAGGACGAATGCTATCGAAAATGGTTTGGATCTGTCGCTTTTTCGACCACTCCCCACCTTGCGCTGTATTTTGAAAAATCGTTGTATTGAAAAGCATTTCAATTTTCAAAATTTCTCGATAAAACTCGCTCTGTAACAGTATCTGAACGTTCTAAATTGGTATGAAAAACTTGGTGTGGCTGGGCAATTTTTGGAATCCTCTGAATCTTTACATAGTAAAAAGCTACATTTTTAATATATCATGGTGAAAGTTAGTTAGTTTATTATAACAAATTGACGAAAAAGTTAATCTTACAGAATTTGGACCATGTAGGTTTATTTTTTGGATGCCACCGCATATATGCAGGCTTTGATAAAAAATATGCCTTTGCATGAAAATAATGTGTAGTTTTACCAAAATGATTAAATTAGGCGAAATGGTGTAGGGCGTCTAATAGAGGGCCTGGCGCGACTACAATGTTTTTACTTGTTTTAATTATAAAATTTTACGTATAGAATTAAGAAACTGAAAACTCCAAAAATACTATCTTTAAAAAGTATTTACATATGCGTTGTTATGCATATGCGGTTGCGTATGCCTTAATGAACAAAGATAAAAAATAAAATAAAGTACCTGCACATACAACAAATTAACCGTCTCAGGAATTATAGGGCCATTATAATTATAATACAATATTGTGGCAGCCCCGTACGGTAGTCAACAAGAAGGACAAAGGATTAGTAAGTAATAAGGTAGATTGAGGTTTTAGTCTAAGCACACACATACGTCAAAGAGAATTAAAAGGGGAAACGATGAAAATTTTACACCACAATGGTTATATGAAATGTTTGACATTGTTGATATTTCTCGACAAAAATTGACGGAAAGTACTCCTGCTAAATGCATACAGGAAATTTTGATCTGATGCGACCCTTCTTTGCACTATCACCAGATAATACATAGCTGGGTGGACGAACACATGGACAGATAAACGGACGGATATGCTTAGACGCATTCTGAGTTTTAAAGTGGCCAAGAATTTATATACTTGATGTAGCTTTTAAAGCGTTATAAAGGTTGCGAAGAAAAGGATTTTTTTCCATTTTGTAGACATACTAGACATTACCCATAAGTAGTATATATATGGGGGAACGTCGGCCGCACGCTTGCCCGCTCCCGCCACATAACAGCACACACACACACACACACACACACACACACACACACACACACACACACACACACCCACACACAGACACACACACAATACAATTCCTACTACACATCCCACATGAAACTCTATCTTCCCACACTACACGGATTATTCCTTCCAATGGGGACAATCGCATTTCATCACATGCGCTGCTTTTCAATTACACCCCCTCTTATTACGGTCACAAACAATTTCCACCCCAAAAATTTTCCCTTCATTACACACATCTCAATGATCAAACGAAAAAGGTTTCCTTCACGGACATACAATATTTATGACTCTGCTAAAAAAATATATACAAAAACAAACACGATCGTGCATACACATGTCTACACAAATTTCCAAGAAGAAAAAACAAATAAAGTGCACTGTGTGATGCGACTATTTCAGCATATCGCATTTCAGGACACTTCAGCGTATTATGATCCTTCCTCATTTCTATTTTTTATTAATTCGTATAAATACCCCGCTGAGAATGAAAAAAGGTCAAACGATACTTATGACCAAACTTAAAAGTATTTATAGAGAAAAATAAAAGATAGATGGAATTTTACAGATAACGCTTGAAGGTAAGTTCACCAACATTTCTATCCTATATAAGCAGAGTTTTCTCTTTAGTTATTTTCAAAAATACTAAAACCTTCAAATCGGTGAGTAAGTTCATTACTTAAAATAAAAAATAAAAAAATTTCATCATCATTATCAAGGGACTACGAGAATCAATCTACTGCGGAAATGATGATGACTGAAAGTTACGATTCTCAGATGGACTCTGTAATCTTTTTACCTTCACAAACTTCTGAAATTATTTCACTTTCTGACGATAATGATCTGGAAATTTTTGTATCAACGCAATCCAGTACATATAATCCAATCTCGTCTATTCAAGTTGCTCAAGTATCTCAAAGGTCGGAGTTTAATTGGTCAACCGTCTCCCAGTCAATCTTCATGGAGAATAATCAAATGGACCAATTCTTTCAAATTGAGACTCCGGCTCCGGATTACGACCTCAGATATCAAACTGAAACACTTTCTGATCAAATTGAAAGCTATGATCATTATTTCAATGATAGCTTCGATGACCAACTGTTAAATATTAATATGTCTACAGTCACTGCAGACTGCAACACACTTTTAGACGATAGTTTCAATAATGAAATTCCTAAAATTAATTTGGAGAGTTTACTACAATAAAGCATTAAACAAATAAATAACAACTAAACTTATGTTTTATATTTATTCTTCTGATAACTCCAGCCATTGTGATGCGAATATGACTAGAAATCTATAAAAATAAATTATAAACTTAATTTTGGTTGCTCGTGATTGAAAAAAGAACTACGTGATCAATACAATAAAAGTCATGGTAAGAAATAAGAAGCACAAGAAATATTTTTCATACAATTATTCTAAAAATCTCATAATTTTTTTAAATGTTTTTAATAGACGTTTCTGCAGACTCTGAATGACGCCTGGAAAACATCAGGACAAGGATATACAAAGATAGATGAGTTACCAATTGACACAACCTATAAAATAGTCGGATGTAAAGCAAAGGCAACACAATATGGAGAAAAAATTGCTCTTTATTTAGAATCACCAGAGGAAAACTTACTGTGGATATTTCTTTCGAAGCGTCTTAGCCAAGTATTCCCATCCAAGAATCCGTATAAAAAGTTAAAGGAAAATAATATTCAACATATTATCTTTCGGGGAAAGACAAATCTATAGCTAATGCAAGATTTTTGAGTTTATTCCAAATGCAAATAAAGAATTTCATATCTGAAATGAAACGAAATGAAATTTTGATTTATTTTATTAAAAATTCTTTTTTACATAGTATGAGTATTTTCTTATCATTAAAGCTGTAGTCAGTTTTACTAAATTGTTTGAAATAAGCACTTAAACTTTTTCGTTGACTCTTATATAAGCTATAAAGCAACGCATAATATCCGCAAGTGGTTGAAAAGTATGCTTGGAGTTGCTGTTTATTGCATACATACGTGGCGCAGTTTCTCTTTAAAAAATTGTCTAAATTCTTTCTTCAATGGTCGTTGACCATATGAATCGAAGTATTCCGCTCCTAACTTGGAATTAAAATAAAAGGCCACCCAATGCTCTCCTGGCTGATTAGAGTAGTCTGTATTTGCTATTATAATAGCAGGTTTAGATCTCACTTTTCGTGGTAAATTATTAGCTGGGAAAACACCTTGAAAATACTTCTTTGTATATTGATTTACCTTAAGTGCTTGATCTATTTGTATCGTATTCATTTTAAAGCGTAATTTTCACGTTTCTGTTTCTATCAATCTCTAACATCGAATCATACTCGCAGTAAACTATGCAAGTTACAGCTGATATTAATGCCCGGGCGAATTTGCCTTCAATGCGTATGTTTCCTTGCCTTAAAATATTAGCACACAAATCGTTGTTGCAGTGATCAGCGGAGAGATCAAACGCTAGTATAAAAGCAGCTATCATCAAATAGTTTCTTATTTATATGAAGACCACGATCTGAGTGATTAATTCCAGATGATTTGAATAGCGTGCTATAAGCTCTGGTTGATCTTAATTTTTCTGTAGAGTAATCGAATTCAAGTGGTTGAGCGGGTATTTGAACACCATTGACTGACAAATTAAACCTTTGTAAATAAAAATGTTCGAGCTTGAAAGGATCCGTTGTTCGCGCTATTGTAAACCATACAAAAAGCTAAGAATGTCGGAAGCTGTCCTATGACAACATTATCTAATGATAGAGTATGGTTTCCAGGATACAGGGTGAACGTTTTAACTTCTACTTTATTAAATGGATATAAAGCTGATTTCGTTTGTAATATTTTATGAAGAGCAACCTGTACTCCTGGATTAATAGTTATGTGATTCATAAACAATTGCGCTTCCAGTATCTTAAGCTGCGTTTCCTTGACAGGATTTTTCATTAAATAAAATGATGATTTTTCCAAATTAAATATAAATCGCAAATCAACATTATTTAGCAAGAGCTTAGGTTGATTAAAAATATCTCCATGCAGCTTTCCGAACAATTCAACTTTGTTGCTCTTATCAAACAATTCGGTTAATTGTTCTTTACCATCATGAAATATTTCACCGGTGTAGTAATCTGGATACCATCCAGAACATGATAAATGAGTTCGACCTGCGTCAGTGCCATAATTAAGTAAAGTTTGTATGTATGATCTGTAGTGATAATTGTTGCCACTTTGCGAAACCAATACATTATTTAAATATACGGATACGCTTCGAAACATAAAATGCAGAAGATTATTTACAACGCTACACTTATCGTCAGTAACATCAAAATTATCTTTATTCTACAATTGAACAACCAACTTTAAATAAACGCTGCAAAGATCTCGATATGTATCGCCATTATCAAGACAGAGAAATTCTATGGAGCTAGGGTTGTCTAAGGATTGAATAGGATTATATGAGACTTCTTCTTTATTTAGAATGCTACTTTGTATAAGATGAGGTGCAAATAAATCTAATTCACTTTTCATACATTCAATATGAGTGCTCATAGTTTCTAAGCAAATATGTCTTTTACTTTGTTACGTAGATTGAATTTTTTCGTACGTTTCGCGTTAGATCTCTTTTGTGACTGGCGTCGTTTCCTTTTGATTCGACGTCTTATACTACTTTTGCCAGAGCCTTTTTGAAATTTAGACGATATCTTGTTGATTGCTTTTTCTGCTAAATTACTTAAAGCCGTTTTGCTTTGCTCTGCCAATATATTTGTAAATGGTTTGCGACCGAAATCATCGAGAATAGATTTACCCGTATCCATAGCTTGATCTTTAATCGCAGTCAAACCTGATAGAAACAACGG